>JAIUND010003077.1:0-17870 GCA_034699125.1 Gisinianus flammeolus | reverse complement strand
ATTGAGGAATTTCATTTCATTTGATATTAATTGTTGCGTAATTCGTAGTTATAAGTAGTTGGCCTTAATTCAGTCAGGTACAATCTGACGAATCCACCAGTTTCGTCATATATTGTCAGAAAATGACAATTCCTGCGGAAATCCGACAGTTCCGTCAAATATATATATATAGCATCCGCACACAAGAAATGTTAGAAATTGGACGGAATTGTTGGACTGAAGTGCTTGATTCGCCACACACAGCCACAAAATTTGACTGAAAGCCATAAGAAATGTGAATACGTTTTCATGAGAAAGAGAATTTAATATTCTATAAATTTGTCGTGTGCCGATTTAAAACCTGTCGTGTCAAAATGAAGTTAGGTAAATGTAAAAAATAAAATGGATGAATGTATAAAAAATGATAGAGTATCGTCTTTTGACAATTTCAACTGACGTTTTTTTTGTCATGTGTATCTGACCATATTATGACAAAACTGACGGATTTCCACAAACTGTATATCGTCTGTTAAGTTGACAAACGAACTATAATTATTTTCCTTAATTTCGTTGGCCTGCTCCAAAGATCAAATGGCTGGAGATGGAGCTGTGGGTCCTTCGACATTATTTTCTGCCATGACCTTTTCTGTCACCCTCAATTTTTTCAGAATTTTACCCACAAAGACTGACGCAGGTATAGTCGCATTTCCGCAAATTACGGAAAATCGTTATAATTCGTTTGTGAACTTAACAGACGATATGTATATGTAATAATAATTCCTGGAAGGAAGAGTCTCTTTCGAAGAGAATGAATTTGACCGTTAGGAGCATATAGGACATGCAATACATAATGGCATTTCATCAGGATAGACCTTACAAATGGGATTAGTAATCTTAATCTTTTATCCTGCATTTCATTGTATGTATAACTATATGTATAACTATATGCATATTACTGTATATATATCCTGACATTGAGTTTTACAATCCCAACCTTTCCTCTCTATTTTTAACTATATAGTCCTGAAAACAATTTGAGTGCATGTGTGTAAGTAAATAATTTCCTTCCGAAGGATTCCTTAACAAATGAAAAATGTTTGGGAATTTTTCCAGTGAAGAAAATAAGCCAAAGTTGGTTTAATGCATGTACGCACATCATCATGACAACTAAAATGAGAGGGTAGATCCACAAATAAAAAATAGTGATTTCCTTAAGTATTTTTGAGAAACGACAACTATCTGTTTCTTCCTTTTATATATAACGTGATGATCACGTCAGGATCCTCTAAAAGGATGTTTAAAAAATTCTAACTTGGCCTGCATGTATATAGCACGTGGAAAAACGTAAACTCCGAGAAAAGAGTGGCACCATTTTTAATTTTTATGAAGTTCTTATTGCATCATATAATCTCGGATTTTCTTTCCTGTCATTAAAGATTTCATAGTCACTTCCCCATGGGGAATCATTTTTAGGAAGCGAAGCTCCTCTAATGCCATCGCTATGTGTGTGTATGTAGTTTTTAAACGACCTAGTTTGACCTCTACAGATTTTTCTTACTGTGCCCCCAAAAAGAGGTCACGGTTTCAGTAACTTTCGCCAGTTCTTTTTCGGGGCAAAGAAGAAAAATCTGTAGAGGTCAAACTAGGTCCTTTAAAAATACATATCGTCTGTTAAGTTCAAAAAAGGACGATAATCATTTGGCCCCAGAGGGTGAATACACATTGTGTGCATACGGATATTGTTTACGGGAAAACAAATATTTTTATTTATAATGACTTTCTCTCTTATGAAGATTTTTAATCTTCCAGTAAATGATGAGACGGAAAGAACTTGAAAGAAGAGTAGCGGATTTATCGGGAATAATAAATTGAACTGGTTGATGATCAAATTGAGAGCTGGCTCGAATTAGATAATTAGCAATTATTTATTATTATGGGCCCGATCCCTATCTAATTAAGTTTTACTCTGGCTTGCACTTTTACACAGCAATTGCATGTCAGTAATTTGCAATTCGTTTTTACAATGAGAGTAATAAGTAAGCCGGCGAGGAGAAGAAATATCATTTGTGCCAACGCAATGTAATGTGTGCTCAAGTGAAAGGAATCAACATCCACGTTTTCATGTACATACAATGTAATTGCGTATACATACATATATAGATACATTGACAGAATAACACATGTGCTCTGTTTAACTCACATCTGTGTGCATTGAGCATAATTATGCATTCATTTTATTTTATTATAAGTAATTGCTCTATCATTTACCAGTTTTGTGGCTCTGATTCTGAGAATGCAAGTTCAACTGAACGTAAAACGCAACACGACGCAACGCACCTCCAATCTTTTCAAATTTCAAACTTCCACACATGCAATTTACACACATTGAAATTGAAATTGAATTTGCAATGGCAATGTCAATTTTGGCTGCCTCTTTTTAAAGTCACACGACTATAACGCACGTTTCAGTTTCACCATCTCCCCATCATTTTACCACATTTTACACTTCTTATTCTTCGTATATATATTACTAATACGTACTATCTGTATATATATATATGATTTCAAATCCTCAATCAACTCCCAAAAGACAACCCAATTGTATACCTACGTATATATAATATATAGATCTATATTATATATAAGGAGATTCGGAAAAAGAGAAGGGGACGCCACTCTATTATAACTTTACCTTTTACTGACTATGAGTGCAGTCGAATGTGCCACACAAACCTATAAATTTCATTCCAATTTCAAATTTGAAAGCAAAAGAAAGTTTTGACGACGGAAACGGTGCTGGAGCACAGTAAAAGGAAGACACGGATATAATATATGAAAAGATGGAAAAACCTGTGAGTCACTTCTCACTTGATATTTCAGATCCATATGTATATGTACATATTTACTTACGGTTAACCAATACTATAATTTCACTATATACAAAACCAATGTCATTTTCTGATCTATATTATTTGTGTATTGCATATATTATTGTATTGTATTGTATATGCATATATATAGCCGTGTGTTGTGTGTGAGAGTGTGACGGGCTTGAAATTCTGCTCCGGATGTCAGACGGTGGCATATTGTTCGTCCTCTCATCAGAAACTACATTGGAAGAGTCACAAGCCGGATTGTCGTGCATTCAAAATTCAGAGAGCTGAGTCAACTCAGTTGACCCGGGAGTTGATGGGGTCACTGGGACGTTGTCTGTGTCCACGAGAGTCCTCTCCGCCGCGGTGCTCTCATATTGGATGACTCTCCGTTCTTTCACCGCCTCGATCTGGGAATTACCTGTTCAAAACCGGAAGTGACTTCCAGCATTCCTGCTCACCCAATTGTGTGTGGAAATTGGAAATTACCCGGATTTCAAAATGCGAATTCGAGCAGCGGGTTTTTTGTATAAAATATAATCTGAGTTGTCAATCAATATGTTTTTTAACTGCATACATTTTCTCTCTTTCTCTCTCTCTCTCTTGTTTATATAGTTCCGATTGGAAAAGGGGAAAAACTCACGTTGAATCGCTTTGCATACGAGGAATTTGGGAAATTCGGAACGATGAAAAGACAGGAAATTCATTTACAGACCTTTGGCATCCCTTGTAAATGTGCCCTTTGCCTTGACCCCACGGAATTTAGTTCCTTCCAGTCCGCCATCATCTGCTCCCCTTGCCGACAAATTTTCATGAATGCGGGATTGACGAACCTTCTGGGTTTTGGCTATTTAATCCCTGAGGATCCACTTGAGATGGATTTGACTCGAGCCGTATATGGGAATGCATCAATTTTGTCATCAGACGACATTTGCATCTCAATTCATCCCACGTGTCAATGAATTGTACGAGGAGAACTTGACGGACATTTCCCTCGGATCCAATCAAATTCTTCGAAGGGGTCCAAATAGTTGTAGAGGAGTTTGCGGGGATTTTAATTCATCCGAATTAGTGATACTGAATGCCAAAAACCCGAAAATACCCGGATTTTTGGAAACAGATTTCAGATTCAGATTCCCCATATTTTTGTACCCCATCTCCATATTTTTCATGAATGAAGTGGGCACCATACAACCCAAAATCCCGGAATTTTGGAAGTACCCGGTTCGGGTCATGAAAACTCGGTTTTTATGTTGTACAAAATAATGCACCTAAATGTAATGGAGGGTATAAACATACGAGTTCTTTCCCTTCAAGGATTTTGAATTTAATTAAAAACAAAACCGAGAGATCATGTTTAGATGATTAATTTCTTTGTTTAAATGAAGGAAAGTTAATTAAATGTGGTTCACTGTGTGATGGAGGGATCAACATTAATTTGAGTTCATTCCGTATATGGAATCCAAAAAAAGTTCATAAATTCCCCAGTTTTTCATTTGCATATAGAATAATGCTTGTGGACATCAAAGTCAATCAATCAAGTTTGTAATGTGTTTTTTCTGTTGAAATTATAGATTTTACGGGATTCACAGGTTGAAAAGGTAGAGTAAAATGCTTTCTATATTCACGCATGCATACAAAAGAGCTCATATAAAACCGCGAGCTCATTTCATTTTCCCATTTCACATTTCTATATGTTGAGTGTGGTGTTTTAATTGTAAAAGTGCACATTCGGAAGTTATGAACCACAGAATAATTTTCAAACATTAGTATACAAACAATCCAATTTTCCTATACTCGTTTTTCTCGCTCACTCCTTGTTGAATTCAAGTCAAAACTATACCAGAATTTCCATTCCATCAGCCACCGAACTTTTCTGGTGTTCTATATACATACGCACAGTATGGACAGAAAACATTCAGAACAAGCAACAAAGTGAGAAACATTGAAACATTCCCTATCGTATTGAATACCAAGTCAAAATACATAGATATAAACACGATTACAAGGGAGACGTTTTTAATCGGATTGGAAACCTCTGAGGAAAATTACATTGTTATAGGTTTTGGGGGCGTGGTCAAAACTTCAAAACAAAATTCTGACAAGATTGGATTTGAAATGGAATTATTTGACGTTTTCAGTCGTGTCGGAGCTCAATTTGATTCCAGTGCGGCTGGATTCTTTGACTGGACAAATGACGAGTGGGAATTCCATCTGGAGGGATTTTCATTTCAAATTGTGGCAGTTGATTGTGACTCTTCAATGTGGATTCGTCACATTTCGGACAATTTCCACGGCTACTCAACAGTCAGATTTGGCTTTGAATTCGGATTCGGAGGATCTTCATCGGCATCTAGATTTCATGCCAAGGACGATCTCTGCAGCAGGCGTTTGGATTTGTGGACTGACTTGTTGCCATTTCATGTTTGACATTGGAATTCATCTCAATTGCAAACTCTACAATGAAATCCTCAAAATTCGAAGCAGCTTGGAATTGGAATTGAAATTGGAATCGGTTGACTCTGATTCTGCTGCTGTCCATCCTGAAAAGCAAAAGAAAATTGTGATTGAGTGGATTTTACAATTTTACCCGTTTTTAATTTACAGCTTGTGTCTTGTGATTTATCCATTTTTGTATTTCCTAAGTTTGAATATTCCAGTTCTCCTCATTTCCGCCGTTCCAATGCACTGGAGAAATGTCTGGACCATCACTTTCTGCCTCTTTTGGGAAACTTTATTGCTCGGAATTTTGTTAACGTGGATCTTCTACGGAATTTTCCTCATCTTGTCCTTCATCATGACTTTTCAGCAGCTGGCCGAATCTGCCGTCCAGAAAATCCAGTACGGATCAATCGATTTTGCATCTTGTCTTTGCTTTTCCATATATCGATGGCCTCATTCAGAAAAGCCTCAACTAATATTGGCCCCAGACGGCGTATACCAACATGCAGTACACCCATATTCACCGTCGGGGGCAAACATTATTTGAGGCTGTTTTGAATGAGGCCATCGTTATGTACTGTTTACAATTGCAGAAACGAGGATGGGCGGATGTTTGACATTTTGCTGGACTCCTTTGAGACTTTTCGAGAGTTGGAACTCCAATTGAAATTCTTCAACTTAGTTTTCGCTTGGACTCTCTGGCTGGCAAAAATTGCTATTTTAACAGATTGTATTTTGTGTGGATTCTCATCGATTCGGCTGCTGGATTCAAATCCGACATTTGCCTCTTTCTACCTATTTCTATTCCTTCAACTCATCGTCGTTTACATGGCCCTGTTCCAACTCGCTTACGGCGTCACGGAGATGAGTGAAGAGTTGAAGACTGCAATCCAGATTGCTTCTGCAAATTTGCGATGGCCAGAGGAGAAAAAATGGTGTTCGCAAATGCTCGGATCCTTTCCAGAGTTGGCGATGAGGGTCGGTGGATTTCACACGGTTGAACGGAATTCCACTCCAAATTTCGTGGATTTTGTGTTCCAACAAATTGTGGACCTTCTCATCTCTTTTTAAATTCCTCATACATAGGAATTCTCACGTTTCCTTAATCCTTTTTGGTTGGGATTTTGGAATTTCCATTGTTAATTGTTATATAGTTAACAGAATTTCAGGGCAATTTTAGTAATCAAATAATTACCTATACCAAAACAATGGACCCAAATTACAGTAATTTAATTACTGATTAAAAGCCACATGAGCTATCTCTCCATTGTACACGCATTTAAATTTATTCCTCTCGTGCTTAATAAAATAATCTGTACACAGTCACACAGACTCAGACTTTGAATTCATTACCTATTTAAATTAAACAATCAGATAAAGAAACGCCACCCATCGTTTATAATTATTAATGATCAAATTATGAACAACTTTGTATTCTAATTGGCCAACTTTCATTTGGCTGATGGAAAAAACTATATAAAGTAAGCAATTGGGAAATGATTGAAGAACACACATGAGAATTTATCTCATCGTATATACCATAGTAACCCTATCTGTGCAGTTTTTGCAGGAAATTTTGTGGCAAAAATGCAATTTTTTTAAAAAAATTACAGGTCGACGCCTTACATGGCCAAAGTGCCATACATTACAGTATGGGATGCATGTTGAGGTGCTCCTGTGTGTTAAGATGCACATTTATATGTTAAGCTTTTAAGGGTAGATGCAATATTTTAGGAACTGGAAGATGCATAAATGAAGCGCACCTGCATGTATAAGCGGTTTTTATGACGACTGCATCGAGGGATGCACGTTTGAACCTTGAGATGCACTATTCATATATGCATCCTACTGTCTAATAACAGTGGTCATTGATCTTCGTGTATGACGCCATGCCAGAGAGCCATCTCGAGACGGAGGGTTTTAAAAAAATACTGGTGTGTATTGTACATGTATTATGACATGTATAATCACGATTCATAAGTAGGATGGAGTATTAAAATTCATAACATTTTTAACTGGGATGCATGACTGCGATGCAAGAGTTTTTCTGTGCATACGCATTCTATGGCAGAGATGCGTTATTTTGAAGGAAAGATGCACGTTGCTTCATTATGCGTAGCATCCTTTGGGACATCTGGCATCTATTATACGCCTACTGTATCTCAAAAATGTTTTATCTCGCATCTGATTTATGTATCGTACATTTGCATCTTTCGCTATCCTGAATCTTGTTTCCTAGCGTATCAGCAAAAGCTGCTTCAATCAGACAATATAACACATATAGCAATATTGCATCGCAAGATGCAAACATGGATCGCAAGATGCAAAGGTTACAAGCATTTGTCAATAACCAACTGCACAACATGTATAGTGATAATGATGCATGTTCCTGTCTATCTGGCATCCAAGATGTTGGATGCCAAAATGTTAAGTCCACATCTTGGCATGCATGTACAACTCAAATGCATCTGGGAGGCATCTAAATCTCAAGATGCGTTGCCTGTAGTTATTTATCATGTCCAAGCCCAACTATATACTGGCAGATGCAAGTTTTATTCTTGCATCCAAGATGCAGAGGATGCATCCAGGTCACTGAGGTCATTGGTGACCCCCATATGTATGCGCATGTAAAGACTAGGAGATTCAATGTTTCAACATTGTGCATCATAAGACGGAAGCTGCATCTCAGATTCAGACCACGTGACTCCTCCTCCCGACTTCTCGGAAAAAGGATTCTCAATGCCAAAAAGGAATTGTGGAATTCCAAAAGTCACATGACATTCTTATCTCGACCTTGGAATGTCATTGAATGTTACACAAATGTACGCCTGTATAAAGTGAAATATTTATTCCACATTTTTAAACGTGACTTGCTTTATACAAGCGTACATATGTGCAAATAATATTCACATGTGGAATATTATTTTGAACACTTGACCCAGCCTGCATCCCACAGATGCATCAACTCATGTAGATGCAATTCAATCTCAAGATGCACCCCACCCGGTGTCAACTATGACCCCCCGCCCCAACCGGAAGTCAACATGCATCTCATATACTCTTTATATGCATCTAAGGTGCTTCTAAGATGCATCTAAGGTGCTTCTAAGATGCATCCAGGTCATCAAAGGTCATTGGTGACCTCCATATGTACATACATGTTCACAGTAGGACATTCATGTGTCAACATGGTGCTTCTGTGGAATCTTCTGTGCAGCTTCAGGAGCCACTTTTTGACAACCTTCTCTTTCGGCGAGTCATTGAAGACTCAGCCGTTTCAGTGTCTGTATGTTCCCTATTTATAACAGTCTAACCAATCACAACCAAGGGAGAGGAGTCACGTCCTGCCTAAAAAGTGTCATTTTGGGATCTGCCCTTTCTCAAAGAGTAGCAGGCGGCATCTTGAAAACGTCCGACACGCATCAGATTTTAAAACTGCCACTTTTTTGCAGACAATTTCTGCAAAAAATGCACAGATAGGGTTACTATGGTATATACAGGGTGATCCACAATGATCCTGATAATAGTAAAAAATCATATCTTTGGAACTAGTGAAGATATCGACACGATTGAGCAAGCTATTTGTAGAGGAAAGATGAAAATTTTTTTGGGCATGCCCACAAGATATTATATGGTATTTATCTCGGGGTCACCTTAGGTCAAATGTTGACCTCTCCAAAGATCTCATTCAAATTTTTATTTTGGCGCCATTTTAGTTTTCTTAAATAATTTCAGTCTATTTTAGAGGACACGTATATTTTTGTTTCCTCAAATTCCCGCCAATTTTTGAATGATCATATTTTAAAAAAAGGATGTCTGTTGGACATCGAAACAAGCCTGAGACACTTTGTGGCTATAAAAGGCGACCATTTTGAAGATTGAATACAGTAATTTAACGGTCTCGCAAATTCCCACCCGTCTTTCATGTCCTATTCACACTTTGTTGCAAAAATAAAGGACTTTTTGAAGAAAAAAAATTAAAAAAACATGTGTCCCCAAATTTAATTCCACCTTTTATTATCTCGAGAACAATGACAAAGTATACAATGTTAAAAAGAAACTGTTGGAATGAAAACCTTCTAGAAAACTGGATTAGAAAGGAATAATGACGTTAAATGAGGAATACGGCGACGTATAAAGATTAGGAAGGTTTAGACTTTTAAAAGCCTCTCAAGTTCACCTTGGACTTGACCTTGACCTTGACCTTGTCCACTTCCTCTAATTGTAAGCTGCACAAGGGGCTGACTGTAATATAAGTTTTTGGTCGACCCCTCTTTTCTCTTCAAAACTCGAATTATATATAGTTTGTACTGAAATTCAAAGCCGATGGATCATTTCATTTCGGAATTGAAAGCTCTCATGTGAACATTCAAACAGCGACTCTTGAAACTGACCAAGACTTTCATGAAAAAGCACCACAAATAAACAGCGTTGAAACAGCTCTGACGAAATCATCCTGAGTTGTTCGAGTCAAGTTTTTATTGTAAAATGGCGCAAAATTTGTCTTTTTCTAGAGCCTGATGAAGACGCCGCGACCACGGACAACTGACTTTACCAACGACGTTTTTCTAATCCGGACCGAGTTTTTAAAAGCCTGGTGAGTTTTACGAAAGGAAATTGAGCAACACCCAAACTTCAACAATTTCAAAGCTCCCTTTTGTTGGTTAAACGCCTCAAAATCAAAATCGAGAGTATAGAAACGCGGGATAAAATAAAAATCCCCCTCTTCAAGTAAATAAAAAGTCGATTATAAAAATGACACTTTATTTTTTATCCATCCCAAATAAATAAAACGCACCCAAATTTAATTCCACCTTTATCTCGAGAACAAAGTACAATGTTAAAAATAAACTGTTGGAATGAAAAGCTTTTAGAAAACTGGATTACAAAGGATTAATGGTATTAATAATATTTCATTTCATCTTTGAAATGCAACTCGTCGTCAGAATTGAGTTGTTTCCATGGCAACAACGGTGTTCTTGCGTCGAGTCTGTGGACAAAATGGGAGCAAAATGGGTTCGGCGTGTCACACTGTGAGTTATATATAGCTCAGTGATTCATCAACGGGCAGACTGTGGAAGTCCCACATAAGCGACAATGCTCTCGTCGTCCCTTTGAAATCAAGGAGGATCCCGTTTTTGGTAAGGAACTCACAGCATCCGCAGATTAGTTTTCTTTATATATTATTACTCTGGAATTTTCAACGAGCTCTGCATGCTTGTCACCTGTGGAAAATCCACAAAATTCCTTCAATGTTTAAGAACCTCATTTGATTTTGACTTGAGCCATTTAACTTTCAGGGGAAAAAAGACAGGTTCAATTCATACAAAATGAAAAGAACTTCCAGAGCCAACTGAGGGCGATTAAACCGGACACTCACAATCGTCACAATATAGAAGTCCCTGATTTTTTGATGAAACTGACATGACAATGGAACTCTCCAACATGCTGCCGCTCTTTTTCAGGCTCTGAACACTGCGCAGGCCGGCTTTGAGCATCAAATTCTGCGTCAAATAAGTCTAATGTCCGATCACCATCAAATTGAAACAAGTTTATTCCATTCAGAAACCACACGTTTTCCCACATTTCCCGTCTCTGACCTCTCGTGACCTTTTTTAGACAAAAGATTTTTTGAGGTGGTTCATCATGACCAGAAGCATAACTATACATACAAAATTCCATGAATGGATCACCATTTGCTTGCCAATTGGCAGAGTTGGGAACTCGTCAGCTGAAAATTGACTGGCTAATATTACGCAAATGCTGAAATGTTAAAAAAGTCGAGGATTTGTCTACATGGTTGTGTTTTCCACATGAAATTTACCTATGGCTTGCAAAAAATGGGTGAAATCCGTTGGGAAATGGTGGCACAGTGGAGAGATTTATATACGAACGGGAAATACATTGTTGCTTATGGCTCTCCATGTTAATTCCTTGTCCGCTCGCTCTCGCTCTTCACTCGCTTCCCATTCACATTCACAGCACGTTAGAATTCCAGTGCAACAAAGCCCTTAATAGGTTTTAGCTGAAAAGGACCAGGTGGATTTCCTGGATACCCTTCAAATCTCTCCCGGTTTCATTTGTGCTAAAATCTTGCATTATGAATTTATTCTCCCTGTCAAACTTTTTGGATTTTCTGTATGGTTTTTATTTTAATTGAATTCGAAATGCAGAGCACAACAATCTTTTGGACTTCGATTTTCGTTGTATTTCGTAGAAATTGAAGTACAAACTGTGTACATTTCTATAATGATTAAATTATATGCATTTAGTACACATTTTCTTTCTTGTGCATATCTGAATTTTGTCCTATCCGTTTTTTCAGGAATATCCAGCTATGTGATGAAACTGATTTTCTGTGAAAACTGCAATCTCAAACAGAATTTGTTGTGGTCGTCCTGAAGTGTTCCATATAAGTTCACTTATCTGTTCAAACTGTGTGTTTTTGTCCTTGCCTTCTCCAAGTTTTCCATTCAATATGACATTTTGTGATCAACTGGATGATCCGGCCCCAAATGGATTTTCCTTCTCCTCCTCCAGAACGTCCCGATACCGGAAATGTAAACAGAGAAAGGACTCCCACCCCCGCGCGTCTTTCCCAATCCGAGTTCACACGTTAAAAAAATGACGAGGCTGAAAGAGATGCCGACGGCAAGGAGAAAGAAAGTGGATTTAATTAGAGAATTCCCCATCGTCCGGATTTTGTCTTCCTCCACTTGACCAATTAAATCCCGCATGTACATTTCTCGCTGATGATCCTCCACTGGAAATCCCTCCCCTTTGAGATTCCTCAGGGAATTCACATGCGTCCCCAGGTCATCCCAGTATTTGTAAATCCCGGAAGAGACAATCCTCTTCAGAGACTTGACAAGGGCTCCCAGATTCGGGGAGACAAGCGGCATCCAGACGGCCGACAGTCGGATTTCCTTCTTGAGTAGAAAACAGGTCGTTTCCGGATCCTCAAGGAATTCCCGCGTGCATACCGTCTTCACTAGCTGTTTCCCATCGGAATTGACCAGTTGTCCAACTTTGATTTGGTCATGAATCGTCCCATTGTACCACCCATCCGAAATCTGCTCAATGACATCTTTCTTTGCTTCTTTTATGGTGCTCATGTTCCTTTTCGTTTCCGAAGAGGCGGACTCCATATTCATAAAAGAAATATAGTTTTGAAGTAGTTCGTAAAACTGTCGCTGGTCAGACTCGGATCGCAGAGCCCTCTGGAACGTCCAATTATCCCGGATCATGTCTTCAAACGTTTTGAAGCTCTCTTGGAATTTGGGCGTCATTTCGTTGGCCTTGAGCTCCGCCAAATACAACTGAGCGAGAAGAAAGGCAGTCAGAACCCAAAAGAGAATCATCCAGCTTCTTTTCCCTGATAGATTATTATTATTATGATTATGCTGATCGGGGATTTGAAAAAGGAGCGGATGAGGACGCTAAATACTGCCCACTAGACATCCCCTCGGAAAATCATAATGTGAACGAGGAAAGCGGCGTGAATGAGAAGGCCAATGAAGAGCCAGGAGAGGACGGAATAAGGTAAGGAAATGGAATTGAGGAAAAAGCGAGACCGAACCGAGAAATCCGTGTACACACGATGACAAACGTCAAGTCACGGACTTGCTCCAAATGTTCAAAGGACCGTTCGTAGCCACCACATGCCGGGCACTTCCATGTATACAGACAGCCACAGACTTTCCCATTGTAGAAAATGTAATGCTCCCCCTGTTCAGGAATTAATATGCGCAAGGAGAGATTCAAATGTCCCGCCATTTCTCGGAATACTTTGTACTCGATCGTACTGTCCAATTTGGATCGTAAAATGTCTCTGGCAGTTGGATTCCCTCCCGGATATTTTCCCTCGTAGTTTTCTTCCCTATTCACCCAGAGTTCCAGCTCACCCCGATAAACCTCACGCCCTTATCTTTTCCAGGGTCATCTGAAATCCCCGAAGGGTCAAAGGGACTTCTTCTTCTTTGGGTGAATTCAATTGGATTTTGACTAATTGCAGGACGGGAATTCCATTGACGATTATCAAATGAACGAGGGCCATCCAATTCAATGTTATTTTCATGGAGTCCCTCAAGTCCACGGACACTTTCAGTGTATTTTTGGGTGCGGAACAAAGATCAAATCAAATGAGCCATTTAAAGCAGTTTTAATTGTTGCTGAGGACTTGAACAGCTGAGACTCTATCATCTTTCGACTCTCGATCTGAACGATAAAATCCGTTCATTTGATAATCGTCAATGGAATTCCCGTCCTACAATTATTCAGAAAATGGAGAGTATTACACTAATTCACTGACTATATATCTCTTCATTTTTATTAAATTACACAATGAAAATTCTCTGGCTTGATAATGGCAATTCCCATTAATTCAATTCACTATTTTAAATTAAGTAATCAAATCACTCGTTTTTGTTTAAAAGATATTAAAGCCACAATTTTGTCGGTGGATTTTCCGATTGTTCATTTTTGACGGAGGCGAAAGTTCAAAGGGTTTTTGCGAATACGATTTTTAGTTGGTTGTTTGTGAGTTCACACGAGTTTTGAATAAGTTTTGGGTTTCCGTTGCTTTAAAATAAATTGTGGCAACTGTGTGTACTTAACTATATTAGCGTGAAAACTTGTAAATCGAAATTGAAGACATGCCATTTCAATTAGAAAATCCAGAAATCATATAAACTCGTTATTACGCAATATTTAATTCATTCATTGCAGCACATGTATATACAATTGTTTCCATTTAACAAATCCATTGATTGAACTCAATGCTTTTGAGTTGCTTTTTGAGAAAGAATTCATGCCCATTCACAAGTAGTTAAAGGGAAAAGTAATAATAAACTTGAAATAAAATAGAGTTGTGTGGTTGATACAAAATCATTGTGAGAGAGGATCCCGAGAATATTATATTGAGAGACAAACACACATCAGATGAACGCGCGCGGTGAGAGATTTCATTGGATTTTTATTTCGGCGTACGGCTGAAGGGGCTGTAGAGCAATTTCCACTAAGATAATAAACAAATATATAGAAAGAAAATCAAATTTAGTTTAGTTTATATATACTCAGACAAATTATGAATGCCAGCAAAAGGCGGCTAATATACGCACAGTACAGCAATACAGAAAATCAAATAAAAAATGTACAGTATATTTTGCAGTCACTCTCTTTCAAATCCTGAGACCCGATTTTTGTGTAAACTTTGACGTTCATCTTGGACATGCATTTCCAGACAAATTCCCCGGTGACGGACGAAAATAAATTACATGGGATCTTTTTTTCACCCCATTGAAAAACCAAGAGAACCTTCAACTGTTCCAGGTCTATACAAACAATTAAAAATAAAATAAAATTGTTAATCTTAATCAAACGTTAATAGGGAGTTTGAAGTTCGTCACCTTTTAAAATATATGTGTAAAGAGAGGAAACGAGATGTAATTTAAGAGGGAAATGTGTTTTACGATGCAAATCCCGGATGGACGGCTTCCGGCGAACACGTCCAATTTCTTCCTCTGTTATTTCTCGGGAAAAATTCGGATCTTGAAGTCGATGGACGGTCTCTTCGGGTAGTCCAGTGAAAAATATATCCAGATGAGGAAAACAATTGCCCGAATAATTCCTTCCAATTCGAATGCACAGATGAAGGTGTGTGAGTGTAGAAAACTTCCAACGGAAATCCTGGATTCTTCCAAGGTCTTCCAAATCCGACAGATCCAGATGTTTTAAATTGCGAAAAACTTGACAGGTGAGTCCAGGTGGGTACTCAAACGTCCCGCCATCTGTTCTATCGTGGACAACGAGTAGTTTGACAGTTCTCAATTCCGGCCATTGAACTTTATCAAAATATTTCCAACTCAAACTCAGATCCAATCTTTTTAGGGTCTGCTGACTGGACTCGAGGATTTTGGATAGAGCGACTCCAATTTGGTTTGAAGAAAGGCCGTATTCAAAGAAGGGATGCTCGATGTTCAGAGATAATAGCTGAGGTTTCCCATCCGCAAATGTTTCCAGCCATTCCAGTTCTTTTGTGGTGTTTGGATGGAAATCAAATTCCTTGATGAGATGAATTTTGTTGGTCTTCAGGAGAGGTTCATGAAAACCGGAAGTGTGCTTTATATTGATAGCAGCATTGAGGATCTCAACAAGTTGGCAGCAGTGTGAGTCACGAAAATCGACTTTGAGAGTCTCCAAATTGGGCAAGGTGACTGGTTTTGGGAATAACTTGACAGAGTCATCATTCGGCCTGCCACCCGGCCTTCCCCGAATTACCAGTTCTTTAACATTGGGTGCTTGAACAAGTAAGAGAGTCCTCAATGACCTGGAATGCAGTTCGCATCCGGTTCCTCCCCATCCACTATTGGCATCCAATAGCAGTCCTTTAATTCGTTCTCCATGGAGATTCAGAAACTTCATCAAAGCCACTTTCTTCAAGCTCACGTCTCGAAATGAAAAATAAGAGCATGGAAAATTGCCCGAGTTGCTCATAACTTGGCTAAATTCAGTGAGGTTTCCAACAATTGATCGAAATCTTCCGCCGGAGTAGCGAAAAGCAATTCTCAAACCATCAATTCGACTAGCCGTAATTCTTGCGGCCGATTTCGCCCACAATTTGGAAAGCAAGCGAAGTTGTAAGAGCTCTTTTGAATCCCAATTGTTCAGAATCTGTTTTAATATCTGGAATTGCATAATTAATAAATATATAACCAGAGCATGCCGGATTTCCGTCTTTTTATGTCACCGCGCGATTGGATTTAATAAAAGATTGAATTTATTTATCGTATATAATAAGTTTATTTGTCAACTGACCTTTGGTTTGCCGAATACTTGATGAGCGAGTGCAAAAAACGAAGGATCCTCTGCTGAAGCTGACCCAGAACTGTCAATTTCATCTTTCACCGTGACCTTTTTCATTTCAGATTCTTCCCTTTCTGAATCCAAGTCCATTTGGAAATTCATCGGAGAATTCTAATATCAAAACCAACAAAAGTCAACGAAATTAGTGATAGAGACGAAAAAGACAAAGAAACTGCATTTTCTTCCCTTTCCCTGTGTACAAACAGACGATTTTGAAAATTTTACAACAGCAACAGCATGGAAAATAAAATATAAAATATTAGCCAAATTCGTTTTTCGATTAGTTTTAGTAGGGAATTTTACAAACAGAGGACGATGTACAATGGGAATTAAATTATTTATTTATTTTACCGATGGGATATCAAGAGCTGGAGTGGCCAAATTGGAGATTCCAGAACCTGACGGTAAATCCAATTCCAATGAAGCAGCAACAGCAGCAGATGATAACGCTGGAATTTCCGGTCGTTGTTCATCTGCAGGAAAATTTAAGCTTCCTTCCGGCACACGACAATACAAATCCACCGATTGCGTTGTTGTTTGACCAAAATAATCCCGGATGGCTTGCAATTTGTCCTCAAGTTTCTTCCGGAAGTTCTTCAATCGATTTTCCTATATGCTCAAATATAAAAAGACAAGCATACGAATTTAGAAAATATATGACTAAAATGTCAATGCTTCATTGAGTATTGTTGTTAAAATAAGATGAGTTCGAAGTTTGAAGGAACTCACAATATTTAGACACTTCCGGCAATTTTCCTCACTCGTATCATTTCTTTCCGTTTCTTCTTCCTTCATTGCCTATGTATCCACACACAAAAATATACAAATGAATGAAAACTATACATTTAAAAACCCCGATTTGTATTTGGATTGATTTTTATGTGTTCTTAATTTAATTATATTTATATTACATTTAAAACTCCATCAAAATCCAGTCCAATCAATTGCACCATGACTTCTGATTTGACAATGTCCCGATTTCTCCGTGTCAAGCGGAGAACATCTTCCTCGGTCGCATCCTCTGATTTTTTACCCAGCAACAACTCCAGCTGTTTTTAATTAATCAAATGAAAAACATGGAAATTAATTTAAATATGTTCATAATAAAAATCGAGGGATATTTGGTATTTGTGTGTTGACACACAGTGAATGTCAACTTGACTGACCTCGAGAAGAATGGAGGTGACCTTTAGGTAATCCTCGAAAGTCAAAGCTGGATAGTCGTGCACCAAATTCGTTCGGATAATGTCCATCGTCGTCACAGCATCTTCTTTCAATTTCTTCCTCTCCAACTTCTGAAAAATGCAATAACAGTGTAAAATGTGAATGTATACATGGACTATATAAAGACTGTGGTTTAATTGAATGAAGAATTTTTCACAATATATAGACTTTTGGATAATAATAATAATTGTCAAATGCAAAATAACTTACCAAAGCACAACAGCGAGCACACTTAATAGATCTACTCATCGTGATTTGTATTTGATATTCTTCAATCAAATATTTGATAATACTTATCGAAAACGCTGGAAAATATTATAATATTGTGAAATTCCAGTGAAATTCGACACGAGAATTTTTCGTCGACAATTTGCCGACGCACAGTGGCCGGAATGCACTATAAAAGCGCCTATGATTAAAAGTGCTTGTTCGGCAAACTGAACTCACCTTATCTACACAAAAAAATGTGTAGAATTTTATGTTAATAAT
>JAIUND010003076.1:0-17902 GCA_034699125.1 Gisinianus flammeolus | reverse complement strand
ATTGGATATCCAGATAGGATTCACCCTTATTATTGTCGGTCGTCGGAACAGCTCACAAAACATATTAAAGGGAAACACAAGAAGAAGTAGTAGAAGAAATGTAAACAAGAGATAGTAAAACCGAAACCGAAATTCCGTTATTGGGTTCCGTTCCTCCTGCTCTCTTTCTCTCTCGCTCTCTCTCCTGCTCTTTATTTGAAAGAAGTGGAGAAAAAAAGAAATAGAGAGAGAGTGAAAGTCTCTAGAGACTTTTCCAAGCAATTTTACGAGCTCTAACTCAGCATTACCAAGCTCATATTTGTCGGTTGTGGTTCATTCCAGTAGCTGATGGCTGTAGATCAGCATCAGCATTTGACTCTGAATTTGAACAAATATCTGTACCAAAAGTACAAACTGCAAACTGCCTCTCGTCTCTGTCTCTATCTCTGTTCATGTTTCGGTTTCAATTTCAATTTCAATCCCATTTCTCTTCCCTTATGCAATTTCTTACAAGCTAAAAGAAGCAAGCGGAAAATTCTTCATTTAATGAAACTCAAATTATACCATTTTTAATCAATGAATTTTCGAGTCTTGTTGAATTTTTTAATTTGTATGACTTCCACGCCGATTTAATTTTTTACTGTTTTAAAGACACACAAGTGTCGTAAGTCTGTCACTGGTTTCCTCTGATGAGAAAAGGATTTTGAAATTCAAACATGGTTAAAACCGGGATTTCCTTGTGCTTGTGCTTTACAGATTTCTGTTCTAGTTGGGAATTTGGAATTTATCTATTATTGCGTGTCTCGGACCTAATTAACATTTCCTTTAGTTTGTACTTACTCGCCTTTTCTCTCGACTCATCTTATTCGTCTTCTCTTCACCACCTCCACCAAAAAGGGATTTGATACTTTAATTTCGTCTCGGTCTCGGACGATAATCCTGTTTTTTTTTACGTTCATGGTCCCGCTATATCTCTCTATATTGCTTTTTTCCATAGTCTCCACGTCTTGAACATTCAACTCTCATCCTCATCCTCATTTTGGTCTCGTATCTCACACCTTTATTACAGGCACTCAAACAACGTTGCAGAAGGAGCCGGAGCAGCGAGCAGCAGACTCCTTTACGTTGACCACAGCCAACATCCAATTTGGAATTGAAAATGAGTAAATGACTGTAAATGAGACCACAACGAGGAAAACAATACAAAAAATTGGTTATGTTTTCTTCCGCATGCGAAATTTCCCTTGTTTTTTTTTAGAAGGCGATCCGCCGACATTTTATTATTAATTATTATTGAGGGAAAGAAAAAATGGTCAGATTCCTTAATTAACTTAAAATCCAAAAACATTGTAGGAGTTTGACGCGGCTTGGAATTTTATGCATAATTTTTTCCATAATCTTGTAAGAGCCAGAAATTCGTTCAAAGCAAAGGAAATTTGTGAATAGAGATCACGATGATGATGATGAGTCGTCATTGGTGAGTTTATTTGGAGTCCGAGGAAAGTAATCAAAGTTATGTGGGGAAAGGTTTTCCGTTTTCTATATAAGTATATGTAATATGAATGTTGACAATTTAAGTGCAGGCTGCCATGAGGAGAAGGAGAGCCAAAGGAAATTTGGAAATATGAATGTTTTCGTGTTGTTTGAGGTTGGGATTCCCACACGATCCACAATCCAAACATCAATGTACCGATTTTATAGCCAACCACACGGAAAACCAAAATGAATCGTAAAACTAAAAGTAAAAGTACGACACAGAGAGAGAGAGAGAGTCGAGTCAAAGTCAAAGTCGAGCAGGTGACCAAAAACTTGGAGTTGGAAGGAAGTCATAAATCCCACAACTCTCTACGACATATACATAATACATACACATGCACATTCGGATAGGACAACTTTTCTTCACATTCTCCTTCTCATTGGTACATATCGGCAGCATGAGGTCTGCCATCAGCCTCAGCCATCACGACTTTAGGTTTTAGGTTTAGACTTAGACTTAGAGCTTTCCCTAAAATATTTCCTTCCCTTATTTGTTTAGACTTTCTATACGCTTTGGACTTTGGAATCTGGACAACTCGACTCTGGAAATCATCTCTACCAATAATAAAATCTTTTTTTATTCTCTCCATTGATGAGCTTCTCATTTTCATTTTCATTTTCATTTTCGTTTCCAACAAAAGTTTCTTCATTTGCTTATCCTCATAGATTCTTTCAATATTAAAAATTCTTCATGCATTTCTACACACATAAAAAAACGCATGTTTTTGATTTTGAGGGAATTCCGCTGTGTGAACTCAAACAAATAAACTTCAAATGACTGAAAACGAAAGTCATAAGTGAAAATGAAAATACAAATGTCTGCATTCAATTTGAATTACATTAACAATTAAAATGGATTTGTTGGACCTAATTAAATTGAACGTAATTATCCGCATAAAGTAAATCTCCGGTCGTACGGAAACTGTTGATTTAAATTAAACCATTTTGTAAATACAGCGGTCATCTTGATCAGCATGCATATTTGTTATTTGCTATTTGTTATTTGAATTTGAATTTGTGGTTCGTGGGAATGGAAATTCCAAATACGAATCCAAATAATAATAATTATTATTGTGTACTAATAACAATTTCCATTGTGAGCATGAACAGGCTGGATAAATTCGATAGAGAGAGAGAGAGAGAGAGACAGAGACAGAGAGAGATGGAAATGGGAAACGAGAGAGTTTATTAAAACAAATCCAAGTTGTGTTTACATTCGACTTTGATGGTGAAGGCTGACGAGGAAAGATAAATTAAACGGACTCGATTCACTTTCACTCGACTGACCAGGACCAAAAAACCCACAGAAATAGAAACGGAGAGAGAGAGAGACAGAAATGGAACACATGGAAACAAGAATGAAAACGAAATGCTGAGAGCCAAAGATGAAGAGAGAGAGAACGAGAGAGAGAAAGAGAGAGAGAGAAACCTTGGGGGAATAGCGATCGCGATTACTGAGAATTATTAATGACCAAATTAGACAGAAGACAGAGCTCTGTAAGTAATGTAGAGTAAACATGCACACACACCGACGAAGCTCGGACATTCACATTCACTGTGGCCAGAGCTCGTTTTCGTATTCGTTTTTGCATTCGTATTTATTACAAAGACAGAGAGAAAGCAAGGGACAAGTAGAAAGTAGAAGCTCTCGTTTTCCTTTGCCTTTTTTTGAGGTATAGTTATACTATAGAAACCGGAATGAAGGGAAAAGGAAAAGGAAAAAACAAAACGTTTCCGTGAACGTGAAATGAACCCCATGGAAAATTCTCTACTCTGTCGGATTTAACTCCACAGTTCCATAGCTCCAGACTAAAACTTCCGATTTCCGATGAAAAAAGTGTGTGGACACGAGGCAAACCAACCAACCAACCAGCAAAAGCAATATGTAAATTCATCAAGCATGTACATATACGCACATAAAAATGTGGTACAATTTGTAATTGTAATGAAGTTCAGATAGATTCAGAAATTAAAATCCCAAATCCAAATTTCTTGCGGTTGCGGTTGCGGTTGAATAATGAAAATTTAATTATGGGGGCAAAATTTTCATTATGTTTTTTATGTACATCTACGTTTTATGATTCAAACTTTGGATTTCAAATGTCTCAATTTTATTGTGATGTGAGTGCATTTGACTAAAACCAAAGTTTTAATTAATAGAGGAATTAAATTGGGAAATTGTAACGCTGTTTGCAGTTTGTTTGTTTGTAACAACTCAATGCCGTGTTGGAACCGGGAACTTGGTTACCTGGTATCTTCAAACTGGTGATAAATAACGAGTGGCGTCGAACTACAACAAAAAACGATAAGCGATTTTGGAATTCCATCACTTTACTCTGCCCAACAAAAATCCTCATTTTTTATTCATTAGGTACGGATTTTCTCTTTAAAGCATGATTTACCTAGTTGTTGCCCTTCATCTTCACACGATGGTTTAAATACAACAGAAACAGAAAGGTCACATCTCAACCGATAGTCGGGTTTGGGTTCAAGTACTAAAGGATTGCTCCAGCTTCAAATTTCAACTAGAAAAAAAAACGTGTACAACTTCCCCTCATTAGCTGTGACAAGCCTTGGTTTTCTTTCCCCTTGTATTTAATTTGAGATTTGAGTCCTGATTCCAGATATGCGAGTTTGACATGTTTACATGTGTTCTCATCTCGTTCTCATCTCGTTTTCAGGCTTCAGAGAGGACGACTTGAAATTCTTCTGTACAGAACTATAATGATAATGAGAACAGATGGAGATTTGAGAGCAACAAGCTAATAGTTAGTGATGGCTAATTTAGAATATCCATCTCCTGTCACTGTCACAAACATTCCCGTCGTCATAACTCAAGCCTTATAAGAATTTTTAAAATATTCTCAAGTCAAAATCCAAATGTAATTTCACAAATATACATTAGCCGATATTTTCCAAGTATTTTTGATTTTCTCTATTTGTACAGATGAATTTTATGGAAAATCTCAACTACATATTTCTTTCTCAAGCATTTCTCGAGGAAAATAATAATAATTATTATTATTAAAACGCGCAGATTGAACAAAGAAGTCGCTACACATCCTGGACCTTGACTATTCTGCAATACGAAATAACGTGAGCGGAGAATTTATTCAAATTCCTCATGTGATTTTAATATCCAAAAAATCTTTGACGAAAATTGTACACACAGAAATGACAACATGTGTCCAAAAACCCATGATGATTATCAAACTTCGTATTGTGGTGTGACCCAACACACGCAAAAAACATGAACGGCGTTGAACTTAACGTTTTTCTTTGGCATTTACGAACGAGTGCGTTTTAAATGTTCACATCAAAATGGTCAAACCAGAATACGGCTGATTTTTTTGACTTGCAACAAATGACAAACGATTACATTTAAAAACGTCATCTAACAATTCTGATCCCCGGATATTAAATAATATTAATTTAAAAGCCATCTCCAAAGCCATGCATTAAAAATCACAAGGCAAATTCCATTGGAAAATTTGCTTGTCGTTGTCCGTCCATTCGTGCAGACTCGAACACACTTCATTTCCAATATATTTCTAGACGCGCTCACCACAAGGAAATTCGTGTGAATCCTGAAGGGAAAATGAAAAAAAAGCTGTACAAAGAGGAAAGGGATGAAGGTTTTTGAAATTCTGAACAAGTTGTTACTAATGTAATAAAGTTGGTGGTGAAGGGATCGGGAAAAGAAGAAGAAGAAGAGGATTCCGTCTACATTTGGATTCATAGAGAAGAGAAATATGGACAAGCTTGTCAGTCCGTGTACAAACTTCTTATTGGCTGTGAATGAGTTGGTTGAAGGAAAAAAAGGGGGAAAAAACCCGAGGAAAAGACGGAGTGGTGAGAATTCAGGATTTGGAAATTTCAAATTTCGATGTTGAATCCCGAATTCCGAATTCGAATTCGAATTCTAAACTTGAAACTCTCTTTCTCTCTTTCTCTCTCTCCATTTTCCCTTCCTGCTTTTTCTCCTGGTCCGTCCAAACTCCATCGTAATGGCAACATTCAACTTGAGAATTCCGCATTTAGAATGCTTATTTCATTTTATTTCCTCGTACACTTTTGGAGGAACCAAATGGTTAGTTGTACTTGTACTTGTGTGCGTGTATTTCCAGGAACTTCTTCACTTCCTCCTGTATAATTGCACATCTTTACTTTCGTTTCAAAACAACTCTCACACACAAGTTTTTTTTTCTTCTTCTCCTCTTTTCCTTTGAAGCTTTTTAGATCTTGAGTCCTTGGATGGTTTTTTTCTTTTTTGTTAAAATTCTTGGAGTTTTCTGAGTTTTCGAGGGAGGGGGGGTTTTTTGAAGAGTTCCGTTCACGAAATGATATTTAGAGTGCTATGCTTCCTTTTCCCTGAAAGAAAAATAACCAAACTCTTGTGAATTCTATCTTTGTGTATTTGTAAATTCGAATTCGAATTCAAGTTTATATATTGCCCTGGTGAAATTCCAAAACTCCAAGAGAATTTTAGAGGGAAAGGAAATGGAGGAAGTGAAGAGGAAGACACCCGTGCGTTTTTCAAATGAGATGATTTTTTTTCTTCTATTTTGGCTCCGATCTTAACTTCACTTCACGTTCACACTGAATATAGTGAATAAAACTCACAGGGGAACGTTTCCTTGTTTACAATATGTGATCACGATCACGATATTGAGGAGTTCCAGGTTTCAGTTTTGTCCAGGAATTTTTTAAATACACTTAGAGCCGTTTTTTTCTATTTACACTGCTTTTAAAAATAAAATAATATATTTTTTATTAGTATACGAGTCCAAATTTGTACTCGTCAAACTATGATTGGCAATCAGACTAATTTTATCGTTAGTACAAATTCATTGAACAAAAACCTACAAAAATTAAAATGGTTTTGCATGAGTTCGACGCCGTTGAGATTTTTACATTGGTTTGAGCACTGACAAGAGTAAAGTTTAACTAGATGACCAGATCAAAGCATGGAATTTTGACATTTATTTTCACTTGCTCGGTGTTTGTAAGTGGAAATTTCCACATTTAATATATAAAATTATTAAGATGGATTTGTGTTTGGATTTTAGTTTTGAAATGGAGCCAATTTGAGTCGAGGAAACTGAAACCACTCTAATGTAATGTAAATTAATTCCAGGTGATAAATATTCTTGGACAAAATAAATCTTTTTGACAATGAAACGTCTTTTGACAAATCGTCACACCTATTTTTTCAACGCTGTATTTTTGGCTGCAGAGCTCACTTCCGATTTTCTTTTCTTTCCATTCTTTTGCCACAGTCAAATAATAATGTATAAAATGAAGAGGCATGGAATTTGTAGACAGTCATAAATGAATTTTCTATTTCCGAATCCTAATAAATTACATTTACATTTAGCAAACAAATAGAAAGTGCGTGAGAATGAGAGTGAGAATGAGGATGCAAGGAAATATAGAAATGAATTATGGGTTATGAAAGGAGAAATTATGGGGAATTCATTCCAGATCTTTCCTTGGCGGTGCGGTGTTAGAAAACTAAAGCTAAAACTAAATCAAAATCACAAGGGAATTTCGGATTCCTCTTTCACTTTCACACTGTCATTTTCTATTTGATGTTTAATCTGATCCCAATTTTCACATTGAGAAATCTCAAGTTCACGTACTTGGTATTATTTGAGCCTCAAATCCTGAGGACTGTCAACCTCCAGATATATAAAACACATCAAGTTTCGAGTCACACACTCTTGACAAAAAAATTCTTCAACTCCATAGAACATTGAGCACTGAGTGCGGAATTACTGATTGTGAATCAAAACGTAGTTACATCATCTCTATCTTTGTATATAGAATTTTACAAGAAAAACCTTTTGGAGTCACCAAAAATCTCCAATCTTAAACCTCAAATCTCAAATCTAAAATAGTTGAAAATGTGCAAAATGAAAATGTGCAAGAGGGATTTTTCTAGTAACCTCAAACCGTCAAGTACAGAAAAATTATTCATACGACAAAGCCATGGGGAAATTGCAAAGTTTTCTTTCATATAGCCTAAAACTTTCTTTGAGGTTCGTATACACAAAATACAAAACAGTGTTGGCTCGAGATTCCGTAACTCACTCTTTGTTTATTGACATAGGTAATTCATTGACTCATTGCTTTACTTGCATAAAATTCTAATGTACAACAAATCCATAAAACAAGATGAATGCGGTTGAACGACGTTGAAGTTTAGCAAAGGGAGGTTTTACTCATTGAAAAAATAGCTGTGGATAGATAATTGAGTCACTTGTTTCAATTATCAACAAAGAAAATAATATTGGAACAACCTTTGTCTCTGAATTTGCAATAACACAAAGAAATATTTTGAACGGCGTTGAACTTCCACAACCATTTTTTTTTCAATAAATGCTACAAATTCCCCATTCAGAAATCCGCTTTATTCCATGCAAACGATCAACCAACACTGCTCCAAACTCAGATTTTGCCATACAATTTACAAGACATATATTTTGCAAATTCTCGTCTTCTTCCTCTGAATCTCAATCTCAACGAGAAGGAAACTACAAAAATACATATACATATATAACGCCAAAAAATGTAGCAGTAATTTCTGGGCTATGAATCTCAACTCTCAACATTCTCAACTCTGAACTGTCAAGTGTGAAGCCAAAGACAGGAAATTATGATTAAAAGCTTCTAATTGTTCCTCCTCAGCCAAGTTTCCGGTTCGCTCTCACGATTTCTCGTTCAGCTCACAGCTCATCTCAGTTTAAATTCAAATTCAAATGCATTTTTCATTCTTCATTCTCCATTCTCTCTCATTGTTCCTTCATGATTCATTTTCTACACGTCGCCTCTACGGAGACGACAACGACGACGACGACTCCTCTACTTCTATTTCTACATTCTACATCTATGGCCAATATTTCACACGTATATTTCCAACAAAATTATAGTAGAAAATTCCATAGGAAAACCTTTCATTTTCCGCACGTTTTTTGCGTTTGCGTTTGCGAATATTACTGGCCATTATTATTATTATTATTATTATTATTATTATTAATAATAATAGGGACATGAGATATCCGCAGTCACATTGAGAAACCTGTCGATCCTCCATGTCCAAGCTATTCATTATTATTCTCTTGGAAATTTCCTCATATAAGAATTCCTTCCTCGTCTCTCCCGTTTCTCATCACCATCATCATCATCATTCTCTCCAGTCATTTCAACATAGGAAAATACATATGAAATGATATCCCATGAATATTCCAAATACCGAATTCCAAATACCGATATTTGATATTTATATTGAAATTCCCCCACGAAAAATGATTGTCTGTTTGACCCAGAAATGTCTAATTTCTATACGGATATAATATTCCTAATCCTGAGCCTAATTGAAAATCCTTTTTGAACTCTATAATTTATTAATTCCTTTTCATTTTCATATTCATATGTTATTATTATTCTTAGTATTGGGCAATGTGGGCTGTCAGCTGTCAGTGAAGGATTGAGGAATTTAGTAGTTAATTTGCTGCTGGGTCAGACCATGTTCGAGTTGTATTTTTTTGAGTACTATGGAATAGATGAATATGAATAGATGAAAAGTGAAAAGTGAAAAGCTGCTATGAAGTTGAGATGTGCATGGAGAAGAGTTTGGGAATTTCCCTATGGAAATTCCATGAAAAAATATATACTTATATTAAAAAGAGTTGGTTCGGAGTTTGGAGTTTGGAGGAGGCTGAATATGAATTATAAACAGACCAGCTTGGTTACATTTACATTTGCATTTACATGGAATTAAGTTGGACAAGGATTACTCAAGAGAGAGAGAGAGCATCTACAAATCTACATAAACTATAGAGTTTTTCTTGTCGGGGAGTCGACACATAGTTGAAAGTTGAAAAGAGAGAGAGAGAGAGAGAGATGATTTGTAACTTTTACCAGAAAACTCGGTAGTCTGTACTCTGTACATTGTACAAAGTATGTTATGTTATGTTAGAAACTACAAACTATTGTATAGCTACATGTACATGTATAGTACAGCGTACACTCACCCCACTTGACAATGACTTATTACCCGGGTGAAAAAGAATTATTTTCGGTGGTATGGTGCATCATTTTTCGGTGTGCTCTGTGTGGAGAGCATTTCATTATAGTGAGAGAGAGAGAGGAAAGTCTTATAAGATTACTCTCATGAAACAAACTACCATACAAACGATCTGGATATGACTTGTGAATTGTGAATTGCAAATTTTCTCTTGAGTGAGTCTCTATTCGTAATTTCGTACTTTCTTTCGTACGCATGTTTGCATGATGTGACGGAGATGTGAGGTTCTTTGCGAATGCAAAGAACCTAGCTAATAAAAAGTGTGTCAAAAAAGAAAAAAAAAACTTGGAGAGAGCAAAAAGAAAAATGAAACTGGAGCTTTAACGATAAGTCTAATGGGAACGAGAGAGAGAGAGAATTTTGCATATACTGAAAATACCGTGAATATTTTATATGATAGCCCATGAAAGTTCAATTCCGCATTTCAAGTGCACAGGGAAAATTACCTACAAGGAAAATCTCATGGCAGAATGAAGAGAATGAAAAAAAAAACAAAGGGAATTTGAATTTGAATTTGACTGCAGTTGCCAATTTTGAATTTTTGGAATTTCGTCGTCGGAATCTGATGAATTATGCGTTAGAATTAGAATTACATACGATTTGAGTATGAATTATGAAACAAAGATATTTGTTTTAGTGAGTTCTCCTTGTTTGGTAGTTTGAAAGAGTGTGAACGATTTACCTATTTGAATTCAAATGAGGGGAATTGCGACTCCGTTTGCTGGATTTCGACGCCGTTTACGGCCAATTTCTGTATTGTGTGGAGCTAGTAGGACAGTTGCCATGAGGACGATAAACGGACTGATTTTTCTAGACAATTTCTTCCGAATAAAGGTCTCGTATAGTTTCCCTGTAAAACCATTAGTAAATGCAGCTCACGTGAGTTTGTGTGTGTTTGTACATGTTGGAATTTGAAGTGTCAAATAATTTGAGTTGGTCGAGCTAATACGGCTGATTCTGTAGTCGAGTGAATGAGGAGTAGGGAAAAAGTGAGAGTGAAGTGAAAGGGAATTCGAGTGGGCAGTTGGGAGAGAAAGAAAGAGAATGAGAGTGTCTTGTTGTTGGGGATTCCAAGTGTTTCTGATGTGTAAGATGCGTGTCTCAAGTTGTGTGAAGTACTCGAGAATTTACCATAATTTTGTGCAGCAAACAGCAGAGGAAACCCCTGAAAAAGAAAAACGAAAAACGTAGAGCATTATTTATTATGTAGAATGCGTTCACTCTCTTAGTGTATCTAGTCTTCACTCGTCTTCTCCTTCCTATACACATACACCAGCAAAGTACAGCACACAAGCACAACACTAGAAGAAGAAGAAGAAGAAGAAGAAGAAAAAACTTTGTAAACCTGAACTCAAGTCTCAAGTTGAAACCCGAGCGGCATTTTCTCCTTGTTTAATCGGAAGATGCGGCTAATACTCACGGGGACAAGCAAGAAGGGGAAATAAAGAAATAAAGAAGAAAAAAACGAGTTTCCACTTCCACTCGCATAATAATAAACACGCGTACCTACAACCAAAAACCCCCAAAACCCCCAAAACCCTGGGAAATACAACGGAACAATGGAAAACGGAGCGCAATGCAATGCAATGCAACGACGACAAAAAAGGCAGCATTGAACAAGCAAAAGAAGAGGTAGAAAAAACGGGTATGAACGAATGGACAAGGGTAAACAAAAATTTCATTTTCTTCATGTAAAAACTCACGCAATTCCTGTCAACTTTCTCACACTATATATAATATTTATTCCTGTACTTACTCGTTTAGGGAACTGGAAATGCACAGGCATTGCATTGCATTGCAAGTTGCATCGCTTCCCATTCGCTCACACCTCCTTTCTATTTTACACACACACACACACACATATTTCTCATCTTTTCCTTCCTACTTAAAGTTAATTCCTTTGTTTCAAAATTCAAAACTTCTCTCAAACTTCATTGAACAAGGAGAAATTTGAACTTTAAATTTAATTTGGAGCACATTTAAACTCAATCCTAATTTCCTCTTGCAGTTTGTAATAATGGAATACATTTTATATTTTTGTTGGGGTTGGACGCCGTTCAAGGTTCATTTTAATTCTCAACAGATTTGAATGTAAAGTTTTCCAATTTCCTTAAACCTGTGTCGCATTCTCGTCAATCTCATTCACACAATCAAGTGATGTCACACCTTAAAATAATCCCCCTAGTTTTTTTTATCTTCCCTTTCATTTTTATGATTTTTTCCACCTTCAAAATCCTTCAAAAAAAAAAAAATATCAAGAGAACATACGGAAATTGGCTCAGTTGGACAGTAAGAATTGAGTGAAATGTCTGATGCCAATTCTCACTATGTACAAATCTGCATGGTCAGCGGAAAGTGAGCGTCAGCAAAAAAAAAAAAATCACCATCCAAATTCTCGGATTTCGGATGGTCCGCTAAAAAACATGGACAGAGAGTGACGAGGAAGAGATGGAAATTTCTCTCTTCCCCTTTTGAAATCCACTACATGCTCTCAACTCTCAACTCTCAACTCTCAGTTAAAGATAAAGATAAAGGAAACGAAGACGAGGACGAGGACGAAATGCCCGTTCACACACATATACGATAGAAAATCGAAAACTCCCGTTTTTTTAACATTTCTCCAGTCTGCGTCCGAAGAGCCAAAGAACCTGCATGACTTGTGAGTCTGAGTCTGCATATAAATGAGAACTCTCTCTCTCTCTCGCTCTCTCTATCTCTCGCTCTCAAGTAGTTCCAAGTCCCAAGTGTTTCGCCTGAAAGTCTGAATGACATTTCACCAACTACCAAAAGAAATACCGTACAAATTTCCATGTGTCCGTGTCTGCTGACTGCTGAGTCTTCTCTTCTTCTATCTGTATTTCGTCTTCTTTTTTCTTCTTGTACAAGAAAAAACTCGTTTGCTTTTTTTTTATGATTTGATATGATATGAAAAAAAAAAAACCTGAAGCTGGAGTTTTTTTCTGTGTGATGTGTAAAGTGTACTAACGGAAGAAAATGGGAATGGAAATCGAAGCATCTGTACACACAGTATATAAAAGTTGAGCGGCGTGTGTGTGTGTAGATTTGGCTTGTAGATGTTATCGGTTGAGTATGGTGAAGACATCCAGTTCCACAGTTCCAGACAGAGACACATGAGAAGATTAAACGACTAACTGACACTTGTGAATTTCAAATTTCAAATTTCAAAATCTTACGATCAACTTGAGACTGGAAATAGAGAGAGAAAGCGAGAGAGAGAGAGAGAAAGAGAGACAGAGAAAGAGAAAGAGCAGAGTCAATGACAGACATTGGGGAAATGGAAATAAAATGCACACACACAAATTCTGGGAATTCCCAAGTTTTTCTTCAAATGTGAAGTGTGTGGAGATGGCTTGTTAGATTGTAAACTCCTTGTAACATGAGAGATAGAGAAAGAGAGAGAGAAAGAGCAAGAGAAAGAGCGTAACTCAAAATCATATCTATTGAGAATCGTCATACTTCATTTTCCTCATGATTCTCCAGCCGGATTTTCGATTTTCGATTTTCCTTTTGCTGTGGTCAGTCGACGTGGACAGTCAGCGTCGACTTTCGGCTGTCAGGTTTTGTTTCCGTGTGGTCAGAGAATTCTAAATACATTTCGGCAGGAATTCAACGCTTTCCTGTATTTTTTTTGTACTGATTTTGAATTTCAGATTCCTCGTATGTTTTTACATGAACAAAAAAACGATTTTTTGCTTTTCTTTCATGTCGAGACTGAAACTGTACGAAATTCTGAATTTCTGAGGTTCGGAGTTTCTGTATTTCTAAATTTCTGAGTGTAATGTGAATTATTATGGGAGGCTTTTGACTTTGACTTGTGTAGAGAAAGACAACGAGAGTCTGAATGTGAATCTGAAAACGGATTTTTTTTTAGAGTGCTGCGAGCTTTTTTTTTATACTATACTGCGGACTGCGAACTGCAGTTTGGATTTTTTTGAAATGGAGTGTGAAATAAGTCATGGAAAAAACCCCGAGTCATAATTTCCAGCAGGGCAGTAAAGAGATTCAGGTTTATTATTTGTTTTTTGTCTTTTTGGCAATTCAGCATATTTTTCATAGTCAGATTTCGTTTCCGTGTGGGGAAATCGAATAGGAAAAATGGGCCACATTACATTATTTTGTGTGTGTGTAAAATGTAAATCTTTGTTCCGTCAGCAAATATCTGAATAATATTGACAATTCAAAACAATTAAAATACTCACAATCGCATTTATGCATGTACCAGAAGACGCCTACTTGGAAACTGAGATTGAGTTAATGACCTAAACATGAAAACATTTCTGATCGGCGTCCAATCTCAACATGAAAGCTACTCAATTTATCTGTAATTTAAGTAATTCAGAGGGTTTCATCATTCATGTAAGTAAATATCGCATGTCGCCATCAAAAATACTTATGTAAAATGTAAACACGATTAAAAACGCATCAATCATTTGATTCATATCGTAACTACAAACTGTTATGACTCCGAGCTTTAATGTATTTAATATTTATAATAGAAATCCATTGGAAAGGAAATCCGGTATGAAAACCAATCAATGTCGGCTGTTTCCCTTGTACAATTGTATACACACATCAAATCCCACATATTACACATGAATAAATGAGTGTAACGTTGGACTATGGATTCTCACTTGAACTTGAAGCTTTGAAGCCCACCCACATCAATATCCATATAAATACCCTCAAAAATACATACTAGTACATAGTGTATGTATGACTGGTAATCCAGCTGATTATCATCTAAATAAAGAGAGTCAAGGGCCCCCCACTGCAATCCAATACAAATACAAATACAAATCCAAAGTATACAACCATCCAAGCAATTTCATTCTCTCTCGTTCCTGCATTTACTGACTATACTGAGTATTTAATATTTACTGCATGTCTAAAGTCAAAGAAGGACGACCCTCGTTGTCATTCTCTCATCCTCATCCACTCACTTTTCATTATTAGATATTATTTTATTTACAGACACTATCAAACTCCCTCACAAAAACTCAGCTTAAATTATTCAAGGGACTGGTTTTTTTTGTGTGCGTGTCCCCAACCGAATGACTCGGAGTCCTCTACTTTCATCTTGTAATTCAGTAATTCTCCGGGAAGTTGGGATTGGGATCAATGCAAATGCAAAGGAAAATGAAAATGAGCCAACCATGAACCAATAATGATCACAATGCAGAAATCAGATAATCATAACAATAAAAGTAATAATAAAAATACGAAACATAACCCAAATGTCCAATCCAATCCAATAGTCAGTTGCAGTTGAGTGTATGTACCCTACTTGAATTGAGGGAAACTTTTCTTAATGCTCCCAAATGCAGTCACCATTCGAATCAGTATCAGAATGAGAATGAGAATCAGCATGAAGATCCCAACTCCCCACTACTATGATATGATTTGAATAAATTCCCATCACTCTCTCTCTCTCTCGCTCGCTCAATCTACGATACAGATAGTCTAGAAAGGGAAGCCGAAAGCCGAAATCGGGTTCATAACCCTCCACAAATCATCCCCGAAAACGACAAGCAACAAACGACATTTTTTTCTATCTCCTCACTCCCATCACAACAGAACAGAGGAACAGAGAAAAAGCCCTCAAAACCTTGTGGCTTATCTGTACACAAGTAATAGGGAAAAGGAAAAAAAACCTGACGAAATTACCGATACGATACATACAAATACGAGAAAAGAAAAACCATGAGGGAATCTGGAATCGACTCATCTTATCTCTCTCTCTCTTTCTCCCCCTCTCTCTCTCTCTCTCTCTCTCGTTACCTCATTCTTTATGCATGCAAGGGGCAATCGGGGGAGAATACATTGGATTTTGGATTCGCTATGGTGATATGAAAGTGGGATGAAATTGGAGGTGTAAAATATCAAGATAATCTATAAAAGTGCATCAATTCCGGTTCCTCCTTGCCCTTGCAATTGCACTTGCACTTGGACTCGTAAAACCGTAGACATGGAGTGTACTTGTACTTGTAGAAAGTGCACTATCTAATATCTAACTATCTACATCTACATTGTACATATCTGTGTGTATATAATTCAAATATGTAGCGTAGCTTACATATCGTGTGTTTGTTGTGGTGTGTAGCTGCACTTTACGACCAGGCAATTACACTTAATGCGTAATGTAATTTATGATGCTTTGACAAATTTGATTTGCTTTTTCTCTCTTCTTTTTTCTGTACTCTGTACAGTTGTACAAAGTACTACAGAGAGAATTCTCTCCCATTATTCGTGGTGATGGTTATGGTATGGTCTTATTGGTGGTGGTAGCTCTATAGCCCTGTTTTCTGGGTAGTATCTCATTTCTAATCGGTTTGTCGGGACGGAGGAGTAATAACAGAGTAAATAGAGGGGCTGGTACACTTATTATCTGTATACTTATTCCTAATTCCTACCAACTACCAGTGCCAGTGCCAGTGCTAGTAACTATGGCGCTGGTAACGGTTTGTGCAGTTTGCAGTTTCGTATTTGTATCTATCTATCACTTCCTTTGATATGGCTACAACTACAAGGGAATTTTTCCCATTTGTAATAGTAATAGTAATAGTAATATCCTTGGCTTGGGAAGTTGGAGTTGTGGATTGTGGACGATGACAATTTCTTCTCCTCCTCAGTCTCTGTCTGTCTCTGTCTTCCGTCTTGGTCTTATCGTTAGACACTCTGTGTCACTCTTTTAGAGCGTATGTACATATTTGATTTCGTATTTCCATGAGGGGCTGCTGTAGCTGTATAATAAATGTTTGACTGCATCTATCTCTGGATATCTCCGTCATTTTCATTTGCCTTTGCTTTTTCTCTGACCAGGACCAGAAATATATCCGTACTCCATCGTGTTCCCCACAGTTAACATTCTGACCCGGAATAAATCAATGGGGGGAGGGGGAAACAGGGAGAGAGAGAGAGAGAGAGAAAGAGATACCGTGAAAAATTATACACTACTGAATTCTATCTTCTATCTATTGAATTTGTTATTGACATGAGGCATTAGTTTGTGTGTATGTGTGATCCACATCCAAAAACCTATAGTCGTTTGCCGTTTCCTTTGCCCGTTTGTCTGGTTAGTCATTTTATTTTATTTCATTGCTCGCATGTGTATTTCTGTGTGAGAACGCACTGTGAACGAACTGCAATGGAAACTTGAGAAGGAAAAGAGAAAAGGACAAGGAAAAGGAAAACGTGGTTTTGAATGCAATTTGTGGATCTGAGAGAGATCTTGTGAAATCATCTTTATCTTTTTTATGTCAATGTCAGTTTTACAATATTTCTCTCTCTTTCTTTCTCTTTTGCTTTTCCTATTTCGTTTTTCCCTTTATTTTTCCTATAGTGTAGAGATTTATTACAAATAAATTATGTCATGTGGCATTGTGTGTGATCAGCCGTCAGACCAAGACCAAGACCAAGAGGACATAGGGAAATGGGGAAACGAAAAATGAAACCAAAGTCAACAAAAATAACAACGTTTCAGGAAATCCAGGAAATGATTTGGTTCTTTGGGTCTTTCACAGATTGATATTACGGAATATTTACATAGAATTTTTCCAGACAAGCTGTGTGAGCGTCCAGAAGTCCAAATGTGCAAGAAAAAGTAAACAAAAAAAGACTAATAAATTTGGCAGTGTCAGGAAAATTGTGACAGTTGCTTTTGGCTTCCGGCCATTTGAATTCCGAATTAATATTAAAAAAATCTAATTTATCCAATCCTTTTTCTGGGGATGTTCAAAGAGCATTTGGTTTGTTGTGGATTTTTGAATTTTTGAAGGTACACACATGATAACTTTTGGATGCGTCCTCATGGTTTAGAAATGAAATAGAATCAAAAGCAGAAATGTTAATCTTGAGACTCAACTCTGAGTAATTTTATGTGTCTTTTTGTGGTCATTCCAACAGAAAGTCAATGGACTGAAAATGAAATGGATATAGGAAATAGGGATGATAAATGCTCATGTTTTGTACAGATATTTGTATATGTTACGGCTAAAGCGTTGAATCGGATATTCTGTATAATAACCGGACATTATATAAAATGTCGAAAACCCTCTAAAAATCTCGCCTAAAGTATGAAATTCTTCTATTTTCTGGTTATTATATATAATAACCAAGGCCAAATGGTTAATGTATGAAATGAAGCACACACATGCCCGTTTCATGTGTTCCATGCACATGTGCGGCACAAGAGTAAGAAATAGTGGTCGCGGGGACGCTCGTTCTGTTCTTGCAAGGGTTTTGGAGGTGACCTCTGGCAAAAATTATCGCCTCGGTTCA
>JAIUND010003075.1:0-17907 GCA_034699125.1 Gisinianus flammeolus | reverse complement strand
GGGAACTCTTCGTTTTCTTTCTTTCTCAGTTCCCATTTTGCCCGTCTCGCACTCCGCTTTTTTCATGTTGCAAGTATTCGCTAGGGTTTATTTTTTGAAGGGTCGACGACGGATGTTTGTTCTTAAATACTTTTAGAAAGTCTTTGTCCAGCAACTCGTTAAAGAATCATTGTTTTTATTTCTACTGTTTCGGGTCTCCATTCTCTCTCTCTCTTTCTCTCTCTTTCTCTCTCTCTCTCTCGTTCATTTGGCATTGGAGCTGGCCATTTCTCCGCATTATTTCACACGTTGCGGACTTTTCCCTGTGTCTATACACATGAGAAGCCAACCAGCAATAAAGAGCGCATAGATATTAAAAATTATGCTGTGATTCCATGTTGGAGGAAGAACTCCCAACAGAATTATACTGAGCACTAAATGTACAACTCATAGTCTCGTCACAGACTACAGGAAAGAGAGACGAACGCGCTTGTATGTATTAACATTGAAATCTTCGACTAGAGGATCAACAAGGAAAAGCAAAATTCATTGGAAGCAGTTTCTGTAGTACATAGTAAAAATTGAGGAGGAACTGTTCAAAGTAATGATGATATTGGCATAAATTCCACTGATAAGGTTTACTAAGGGAGAGAGAGACAAAATGCAGTTTTTTTTAAGCTGATGGCGACAAAGCTCTGCGATTATTACTATTAACTGCCGCTCAGTATCCCAAATGATAATGTTCAGAGTGAGGAGACGGAAATAGAAAGAAGCAAAACCAAAGGATCGGCAATAAATGTGGAATAATGAGATTGGCTTAAGTCTGTCTGACACGAACTCCAGGAACGACGACGACAGAGAATAATGAAAAAATTTGGTTGGGGGGCACAAATTTCCATTATGAAGCAGAAAAATGTGATAGTTTTTTTCTCTTGTAGTATTTCCCGCTATAAAATATAAAATAGATAAGAGAGGAAATCTCTCCCTGCTGGTTGAAAACATTTCTGAAGGACCACAAAAGTGCATCAATAAAACAGCGGGATGACGACGACAACTGACTTGGAACGAGGACAAATATTCCCATGCCCACACACACACACACACATCCATTTTCTTGAAAACAGTACGACTACGACCAACTTCACAGTCTACAGCAACAACAACAACAAATACAAGAGCTAAACTGTTTCCATAGGACAAATGGCATTGACATAGTCCCACCAAAACTGTCTTGAGAATTCCCACGACTCCATTGAAGAGCCTTTCCATTCCTCATCATTCTTTTGAAAAAAAAACAGAATTCCAAGGATTCTCTTCTCTATTCTCGTTTAATTCTCCGTAACTTGACAGGAGGGAAAGCCATTGGGTGCTATTGAATTATTACTTGAAGACTTTTCTCCACACACACACCTTTTCCCCCATCTTCTTCCTCTTCACTTGACTACATACATCCCAGTTTGTGTGTGTACATAAACGCGTTCATACCGTATTCGCTTTTTGCTTCTACAGATATATTGTCAAAATTAAGTATAAAATGCAGACACTCCGTCGTCAAATATGAACCAGGCAAGTTGGATGGGACTTGTTGAGTTCGTTTTTGGGGATCATTCCAAAAAGAACCATTAAAGTCAATGGATTGAGAATTAAAAAGGAAATATCTTACATTTACAAACACAAACACAAACAAAAAAAACATTTGCAGTAGATACTGCTAATGTTTTGAATACAAATTGAATGTGTACTGAAACAGCTGGTGATTGAAATATCTCATTTGTTTCTTGGGCCTCCATTTTTTGCAAATAATAAAGGCTTAGCAACACATTCTCATCTCATCATCAATCGGGGATAAAGGAAGGAAAAAATTGAGGGCATAAGACGAGGAGTTGCATTTGTCGAGTCCTCTTTCTCTCGTGCTTGGAGTTTCCCCTCATTAAATTCAATATGATTAGTGTTGGCAGGTGTGTGGACTTGTATTTATTAAAAAGGGGCCTGAATGTCAGCTTCAGCTGAGAGAACATTCCCCATTATCATCAATATATGTACATACGAGACAAGCAGAGAGAGAAAGAGAGATTTCCCTGTTGAGCGTAAGATACACCTTACATGCGTTTTTTTGAGGTTCTTAACTCACAACTGTCGGGGAAGTTTTCTCCCAATTTCACTGGACACGGAGAGACATGAAGGAAAACACGTGCTTCATTTTCTCTCGATTTGATTCTCTCTTTCTCTGCAGTCGGAAAGTGTAAAAGTAATTGTGCCAACATGAGCACAAAATTCAAAATTTGGTGTTTCATCACTGGATTTTAAAATCCATTTGATTTATCATGAAAGGAAGGACAAATGGTTGAAATGGTAAATGGTCATGAGTCATAGCTTAAATTATTGTATTTCTGTCCAGTCCAAAGTGGTGAAAGCAGTTCGCAATGGGTTTTGTTCGCAAAAATAATAAGCGCTCGAGCTCGTTTATTTCAAGTTTATCGAATGAAAACACCCATTGAAATGTGAAGCGGGGGAAGTGAACATGTGGAGCTATTAAAGTTGGATGACAAACAACAAACATCTAACAACATTTCAGTTGAGAGTTGAATAAAGAGTTTTGTTTGTTTGTTCCAATTGGAACCTTTGGAAAGGCATGCCAAAATCTGAATGGTTTGTCCATAAATTAAACAACACTAATCGGCTCCGAATTTATACGGGGAAAGTATATGAAAGTACACGGCCAGACAAAGAGAGAACCTAGAGAAAGCCACATATTGTAACCTCAGGATTACTTTTGATGATTTGTTTCCCTCTTCAATGTTAATCCATGACATTCGTTAGGAAAATCCGAATGTATTCACCATATATATATACATATATTTGTTATTTGTTGCTTAAAATTCATGTGGGTACTCAAATTGATTGTCTTTATATCTGCATTTGGAGTTCGAGGAGCCCGAAATGGCTTTCCCCGTGATCGAATACTAATTCCCAGTCGGATTAGTTTCATTTGCACAACAAAATCTGATACTAATTGTCCCTGACTGACTGCTGGTCTTGTTTTGACCATATTTTAATTTAGTTGGTTTGTGGGTCGGTCGGTCGGCAACCACCTTTTTCTTGGCTCTATACTCGATGTCTCACATGGGGAGCGCTGTTCTATTCTATACACACTTTCACTGTCTACGGAATAGAAATGAAGATCGTCTGTCTCCACTTGAACCTTGAACCTAGTTGTTAGTTGGAGAGAGGAGAAGAGTGAAAAATAAATCTTACATGATCCCAGTCATTTGCCGACGTGACATTTGGACCTCGGGGCTGAACATGAGAAGATTGAGGATTTGATGGGTTTGGATTTCCTTCCGCCGTCGTTGTTGTCGTCGTCGTCGTCATCGTCATAGGAGTTACTCCAAGGGATCCCCCTGATATTAATCCTCCTGCCATCACTGCCTGCGTAGAGCATGAGGGTGAGCCATTTGACGAACACGTCACGCTGGAACCGTTTACAGCGGAAATGGGAGTTGGAGTCGGAGGTAAGGCCTGTAAATTCATTCACAACATACTTTGTCACCACACTTTATAATTACCTACACAAATCCATTCCAAATATCAGAGGACATGATCATCAAAAAACCCTTAGACGAAATATTTAAATCCCCCCACAAGTTTGTCCTAACATTAGTCATGTTCATGGGCGGACGGATTTGAATTTTGAACTGATGGTTTCTTTGTTAGACCAACTCTCCATTTAAAATATCTGTAAAGTTGAATTGAATCCATCCCAACAAATATTATTATCATCAACTCATATTCAATATTCAAAACTGGTAAAAAAGTTCTCACATTTAACATTTAATGTTTAAATAAATGAAGAAGGGATTTGTAGATTGGTTGACTTAAAAAGAACCCGGATACTTTAGTTTATTTTGTATAGACTAGAGAACCGAGAGGGTTGAGCATGTTTGAATTTCAATAATTCAATGCTTTAACTTATGATATGTCAGGCGGTGAGTGCGGGATCATTAATCCTCAAAAACGTTCGGTGGACCAAACTTGACGGGAAGACAAAGTGACTCCATTCTTTTAGTGTACTGACACTAAAGGGAGGAAAAAAAACTCCTCACTCTCGTACTGGAAAAGCAAAGTATCTGTAAAAAGTGAAAAAAGAGGAGAGGAAATGACATAGGATCCGAGGTGAATTTACGGGAGCTCGTTACGGGTTGCGATTAGAATTCCATTCCACAAGGACAAAAAGAGAATGAGAGATGAGGGAATCTATATATGAGATCTATATGACAGACAGACAGGCGGGCGGGCGGGGCAGGCAGACAGACAGACAGACATACAGACAGAAAGTCAGGCAGGAAGGAAATCACCCACCTTGTCTTTTCGTTCACTCTTCTGAAGTTTCCTCGCGTAGTAATACATGGCCATATTCCAAAGGAGATAAGAGTGACAGGCGGCAGAGAAAGGGAGTGCAGGAGCGAACGAGTAAAAACAGAGGGGGTTGGGGTGGGGTGGGGAAGTATCACTCGAAAACCGATAACATTAGTTTGGAGTAGTATAAAAAAGATTTGGGATGAGAAGAGAGCGAGAGAGCGAGATAGAGAGAGAGTGCAACCTTTTCAACCACAAAGTTTAAACTGTACAATCAGTAAAGTTGTACAACACATAAGTCAAAAAAATATCACAATGAAAGGTAGTAAGTATGTAGTTTGGGAACTCATCGAGTTTCTCACTCTCACTCTGGTCGTCGGTCGGTCCGTCCGTGGGTCGACACACACTTTCACCAACTTTCCACTTTCACATAGCAACGCACTTTTAAACACTCAACACCGTTCCAAGTCCCAATGCTGCCGTTATTGTCACTGTAACTGCTACGACTACGGCTGTCTCCATTGAAATAACATTCAACATCACCAACACTATCGCCATTGCTATGACTCTTGGTGAGTGAGATGCGGATGCCATTTTAGTTGGATTGCTACTTGAACACTTGTTCCGCTTCCATTTCCACTCGAACCAGAATATAATCCTTATTTCGTTTTGTCTCGCGAACGTATAAGATTTTTTCGATTGTCGTCGTAGAGTAAAAAATATGAGGAAATGAGAACGGCCCTGGATTCTCACAATGCTATTTCGAATATTTCCACCTCCATTTGGCTCAATTTTTTTTTGAGGAAGGGTTTATAGCCAGGAAGAAGCGGGGCATTGGAAAACACCATGTGTCACTGACACATTTGAAGCACGAAGACCAAGAAAAAGGAACGGAAGAAGGAGGAGAAGGGGAATAGAGAAGAAAGAGACGAGCAAACGTGGAGGACGTGGAGGCAGAGGAGCCTCTCTCTCTGTCTCCTTTCTCTTCTCTACTTTCCCTCCTTTCTCTCGGTACGTACAAAAACTTTCTCTCACTTTCCAAACTCCAACTCTCTCCCGACATTCTCTCTAAATCTCTGGATGGAGGAGACGACTTGAACTTTCTCTCCTATTTTTTCCTCCTTTCTCTTTGGCTGATGCGGATGCTGATACTGAAGCGGATGCTGATTCTGAATTCTGTTTTTGATGCTCCTGATGTTTCTATTCCTCATCTCCTCTGCTCATCTTTCTTTCTTTTCTTTCTTTCTTTCTTCCCCTTTCCGTCCAGCCAGCACATAGTCCTCTAACATTCACCATCTTCACTCCCTCCCATCTCCATCCATCCGAGTCACAGATTTCTCCCACAATTTGTATATTTTACATAGGTAAGGTACCGTGTACTCATATCAATTCCCCACACAAACCAACCAACCAACCGCACACACACCATCCACAATACTTGTCCAAACCCGCCACAATTTCCTTTTCTTTTCTCATTCACATTTCCTCATTTTTAAAAGCACACTTTTCCTCACATTCACAAAACTGGGACTAAATTTGAACTAGTTAAAAAATCCTGGGAAATCTTTCACACTGATTAACTTGCTGTGAGATGAACAAACAAATGCGTGAACACAAGTAACAAAGGAAAGTGATGAAAGGGATAGGAATTGACTTTCTCCAGCGTCTAACTCTTACGGTCCACACATCAAGTCCGCAACTGGGAACTGAATGGAGTGAACCTTTAGTCAAAGTGTACAGTCCAAGTTTTTTTTTCTTCTATACTGTATGTACGGAGAACAGGCAAAAAATTGGCCGACTTGCAAAAATGAGTTGCTTCAACCACTATCGCCCGACAACGACAATCGTCACACGAAAGAATGAGAGAGAAGGAGGAAAAGAGAGAGAAAACGAACGGGACAACCAACCAACCAAACAACCAGCCAGACAACCAACGACTTTTCCTTGGTGACACAGCTGAAAACTTGTACACACTTATCTGTACGTTATGTACGCTATTTAACATTCGCTCCTTTCGTTCTTCGTTCTTCTGACTCTCGAGCCAACTCCAATTCTTCTCGTTTCCACCATTAAAAGACTACTCCGAGGCTGTCAACAATCTCTATACTTTTTCTGTATCCCTTTTTGTATTGTCCTCGCTTCTTCTCCTGTCCCACACACACACACACACAAAACAGGCTTTTTTTGTACACGGATTTCACTTTCAAAGCTCCGACGAAGACTTTCTCATTCCCATTAACGACTTTCGTTCACTGTTCACTCTGACATTCACTCTGACGTGGCTATTTATTTGTTGCCGCACAAGAAAAACAAGGAATGCATTTTGGGCACATGCACTTTTCCTTTTCCATTTTCTCCTCCAAAATAGACTTGTCCCTTGCTCAACCCAAAAAAATAACCTTAAACCTTAAACTCACAATGACATTTTGTATTGAATATAGCAGTCAGTTTTAATTTACGATCTTGTGTTCCACGCCAGTTAAAGTTTCGATACACTGAATTACGTTGAGATGAGGAAATCTCGGATAAAAACTGAGTCTTTCTATGGTTAGACAAGGGAAACCGGTTGGACTGAGTGGTTGAACACAGGGAAAGAGTGAGAGAGTGGGGAAAGTTGGAGGAAAAAGTGCAACTGAAAGGAATGAAAGAGGAGCGAGAGGTTTTCATCGCCCGTTTCCCTTGAAATTATTCTTGATTTCCTCTCTCTGAGTCGACGCAAAGGAGGGTGCATGGTCTCCGCTCGCTACTCCTGTGAAAATCAAATGCAATCCTTACAGCAAGACATTATTCCTTTGACAGAATTAATAATGAGAGACAGACAGAGTCCAAGGAGAGAGTCAAAACAATTTTCCCTCACTCACTCATTCACTCACATTAAGTTTTGAGTTCCCTCCAAAGCCTCCAATGGAATCAACAAGCAGGATTTTGTAGATTTCCAACCAGAAAAAACCGCAGACAAGCGTAGATAATACCATAGCGAATTTAACTATAGTGTAGTTTAGTTTGCTATGATAATAATAGAAACAGAACAGTCCAACTTTCTTCTAGGCTCAGGACATTTTTTGGTATAATGTAATGTAATATATTTTGGACTTTAGACAAGCTTCTCCTCCAATTTTTGACGCAATCACTGTGACGATACATTAAAATTGAATATTGAGTGTGTGGTTGGAAACCCTGACCAGGAAAAATGGAAATACACTCGGGGGACAATTTGGATTCCGGATACATTGTGAGATTATTTCGTACCAGTGTCAGGTGAGGAATGAATGGGAGTTTCAACGGAAAAAAAAACTCTCGACAGCTGTTTTGTCATAATAATTTGAGTTTTCTTTTATCCGTAGGATATTTGATTTATTTATGGCCATCAGATTCTTTTGAGCCGGCTGGAAAATGTATGAAAATGAATATGATTAAGAAAGGGGAAACTGTACGCGGACGGAGAGAGAAAGGATGGAGAAAAATCTGAATAATAGAAAGAATATCCGTAGTTGTGCGAGGACAAATGTAAAATGTGGCATTTATCGACCTGAAGCTTTCTGTTTTTCCCTCGTCGGTTGGCCTAACGTAATTTCTGAGAGCATTAATCTCCACTGCCTTCCGTCTTTTCTAGCCAAATTGAATTCATCCTTCAAATGTGGAGCGACCAATTTAATTTTGTCAAAGTAACTGACTGGCAAAGTAAAGTGAAACGGACAAACATTGGGAGAGAAATGGCAGAGAGAGAGAGACAGAGACAGAGACAGAGAAATCGTGGCGGACTGAACAAGCCTAAAGCAAGTGAATCAAACTTCCTCGCTTAATTTGATGACCAAAATTCACAAAGCCTTTTAAACTTCAATAGCAAGATAATTGAAATGCTTTTTTCACCCGAGCCAAGGCAATGCACTGAATTTTCTCTACCTATTTGATCTATACACACTTTGCTCATTTGCCATTTGCCATTTGACTGACAAGCTGAGGAGCTATTTTCACTCGTGGTTTCGTGAAAATCCTGGAAAATAACTATTCTCAGTAAAAACAAAAAGGGACATTTCATGATTTTCGAAAAAAAACTATACTTGATTCCAAGAATAATTTAGTCATGGGACGTATGTCAATGACAAGACTCTCTTGTTTCATTTTGGAACTCGAGTGAAATTGTAGAGCGAAATATTTCTATGGAAATCCCCGTACTCGGAAACAAACACCAAATATTATAAATAACTCATGGACAAAAGTAATAAAAATGAAAGTTTGACTTTGACATTTTGGCTTTTGAACTGTACGAGTATAACGGAGATCAAGGACTTGGAATGGAGACTTCCGAAAAGGATCCTGGGAATCCATTGTTCACAGTTTAAAATCTATGCGTACAATTGTATGTACAAATGAAAGAGGAGATGGAGGGGAAACATATTAGAGATTGAGAGCGAGAACGAGAGCCTGGAGGCTGCCCCAGATGTGAATGTGAAACCATGCTGCTTCAAAATAAGAGCGAGAGTCAGAGAGAGAGAGAGAGAGATGAGGAAACGGAAAGCGGGTGACAACGGCGGAAATCAAGAAAAGCCTCGCTCTCCTCTTCCCATTTAATTCCAGCCAACGACACCACGACGAGCCCTTCCTAAAACAAACAGAGTTAACTCCTGCTAATGCTTCACTCAACTTTAGCGCAGTTTATTTCCAACACACCCGACGACCCCATTTTCCATTTCTTTTCCTCTTCCCGCACACACACACAGACATTTGTGTCATTTGAAGACAACCAAAGAAAGGGATAGAGAGCGAGAGAGAGAGAGAGTTGGGGCTATAGAGATGGGATAGGGGCAAAAGTCAAGTTTCAAACGTCACAACAAGAACGACGAGAGAAAGAGAATGTACATAAACGGCTGGCTAGAAAAAAAATTCAAAGACAAAAACCAAAAGCCAGCATACACGAATTACACGATGGAGAAGAGTGATTGAGATGACTCAAGACATCAAGACAAGCAAAACGTGCATCACCACCAACACCAACACAAACCAACAGAACAGAACAGGAACAGAACAGCCACTGATATGGTTAACTGTTGATACATAGCCGAGTAACTTTCACTTCATTCTCTGACTGTCTGTCAAGGGGAAACTCAACACACTCACAAACAAGGAGCGACAAACATCTAAATCAAATACATTCCACCACTTTCCACTTTCTACACTTCGACATTGAGAAGTTTGTTAAATTACAGTCGGAAACTGAGAAAATCCACGTTCAGCACTATCCTCCATCCATGTCTCTCTGGTTCACCGTTCGGGTCCCAACCAGTAATTTGTAACTCGAAGAAGTCAAAGTCAAGAATTTTCAATTTCTCTCTCTCTCACACACACCGGAATATCCCTTTGAAAATCGATAGAAATTCTGTGAAATTTTTCACAGCTCCACTTTAACTTTCAAGGTGGAAGTTCATCATCAAGTTGACAGCTCAGTGAACTATGACCATCTCTTCTTTTTTGACTCACGTGGTTGATATAAGATATACGGGAGGAAAGGAGACTTTGCATTTACAATTTGAACCACAGAATTTCGTTTAATGAAATAAGCATTTTAATTTAAATACGAAGCATTGTATACTGTGCTTTCATCCTCATGATGGTCAGTAGATGAATATTGAATTGAGAACCAACCCTTATAATATTACATGCACATTGCCTACAGTATATGCAAGTTTTGACGAACAATTTTTGAACACAATTCCAACTTCCCGTACTTGAGCGACTCGATGGATGAAACAAAATGTCGAATGAAGCTTGATGAGAAACGGAAGGAGTGGAAAATTGGACACATTTTTCCACTTGAAAAAAACAAGGAGGAATGAAAAGAAAAGGGCATTTGACAATTTGAAAGGATTGACTGGGAATGTATTCAAATAGAACTTAAATGACAATACACTTAGCATGAGAAGAAATTTCCGGATTTAAACAGGCATGGAGGATTCCTTGAGAATAAATCTGTCAACCGAGAAGAAAATAAGCTTGGCCTTGGACATTCTCTCTCTCCCTCTCTCGCTCTCTCTCTTTCGCTCTGTCCGTGAATTGTTCCACGACAACTTTGACGGCTCGTACATTCGTTTGGAGACGATCTTGGAACAAACTCCCATTACCATCACTACTACTGCAATATGTACTACTGAAGTGACCCGTTTTATTGCTCCAAGAATTCCTATTATATTTGCTCGTTCACTTACAACCCAAATTTCATTTCATTTCCCTCGTCAATTGAATCTTCTTCCACTTTCCTCTCCTATATTTTCACTTTTAGTTTCACTTTCCCCATCATCTCTTTGGCTTGTCAAAGAGCTCTTGTGTGTATGTGTGTGTGTGTGAGTGGGCAAGTAGATGGGTGATATGTAGATTAAATATATGTTCGTGTGTACTGTGTAGACGAGGAGTCGTCACCCACCGTTCTTGTCCTCGTTGTTCTTGTCCTCGTTTAGGCTGTCAAAGGGGGGAAGACGAAGTGGAGGAAGGTACAAAGTATAAGGGATTCCTCTACATCACTCCACTAAACAGGGAACAGCGTACACAGACATTTTTCTCTTTCCATTTCCTCCTCTTCTCCCCCTCTCTCTCTCTCTCTCTTTCTTTCTCTCTCTCTCTTCTTTGGTGCAAATCCCATTCTGAATTCTGAAATTTCTTTATCCTCCAGTTCTCGTTCACATCCGTTGGTATCGTATATCTCATTCTCGTAAGAGCATAAAAGAATCCAAGGGGGAGATCCAACAACTATGTGTGTTTCTCTTCCTTGTGTCGGTCGGTGGTTGTAGTATTGTTCGTATGTACTGCAAATGCTTCCGTATGTGTCCACGGTGAGTTTTTTGGCCAGACGTTTCATTAATTCTATTCCAAGGCTGCTTTCACTTGTTCCCTTGTTCTTTCTCGCTCTCCTTCTTCTTGCTGCTCCCAACGAGCGAGCGAACGAACGAACGAACGAACAAACGAACGAACAAACGAACGAACGGAATGAAGGAAAACCCAGCCTTTTGGAACTCACACTCCTAAAGAGTATTTTATTAGCGTAATTATGCTCTGTGAGAGTTATATACGGATGGGATTCTTTCCCTCATTCTCAAGTAACTTATCAACCATTTGCACTCAGCCTAATTTACTCCTCATTGCCAATTGGTGATGATCTCTTTGCGGTTTATTACTCTTTGCAGACAGAGACATTCACTCTCTCCCTCCATTTCCTCTTCTCTTCCCTCCCTTCTTCTTCTTCTTCTGCTCTCTTGTTAACGACATTCCCATTCAGATCAGCTCACTGGAAACCCATAAAAATACTATTTAGTCCGTCGTCCGTACATCTTTCTTTTCATGCCAATCTGGATTTCTGGAATGGAGATTGAAACGCCAACTTGGACCGGCTATTGATGTTGTAAGTGAGCATACTCTCATTCACTCGCTCACTCACTCCGTCTCGTCCACTACTTCCTTCCTCTCATTTTATTTCTATCACACGCCTTAAAATTCACAAGAGTCCTTTTCTCTCTCTCTCTCTCTTTCTCTCTCTCCCACTCTCCCACAGACTCTCTTTGGAGACAAAAACAGTTAGAAATTAGATTGCTTCTTGGAAAAAAATACAGAAAACAACGAACGAGAGAAAATCGCTGTAGTTTTTTTGACGACAAAATGGAAATAATGTTTATAACAGGCAATAAGGTTCAGACGATTATCCTCTTTACCATTATAAATAGTTACACGACAAACATTGAATATCGAAATTCCATTAGAACAATAAACATTTACAAGTAAATTAAAGCTCGCACGGCAGAATTCCTTGCTGTATTTGTGATAATTCAGAGTCACGTAGTGCACTAAAGTTTTAATTAATTGTATATATAATTTAGTATCTAAACAATCCCTTTGAAATTCTCCGAACAACTTGGCAACCTTTTTCACTTTGGAATGTTGTTTCTACAGTACTTTTCCTTTTTTAACGGAAGAAACACAAGTGCTACTGTACGTTGCTTAAATAGATTTAGTTTTGGAGTCGGTCGGTCCGACCTTTGTAAGTTGTAAATTAAACTGTGTGTACCGAAGGAAGTCGGGACTTATGAATTATTAGCGTTTCCAGAATTGCATTCATGAGAAACTTTCCAAGTGCCCAAAAGTAGGTGTGTAGTTGAAAATTTTACAAGTACACAGACAGACACACAAAGACTCACAAGGAAATCTTTCAACTACGCAAACACGCGGTGGCATAGCTCAAGTCTCAAGTAATAAAAATTACCTAGGCTATTGCTACAGATATTTCTATGTGTGTGTGTGTGTGTTTGAGCGTGGGAGGACAAGTAAAACTTAAAGTTGAAGGAAAGAGACGACAACGACAACGAGGAGTTTGAGTTTTCAAATCAATTTTATAGAGAAGCAGAAGAAAGAGCAAAGAGAAATTGTGATACAAATAAAAATATGTACATATAGGAATGATATTTTGCTGAAGGCTCTAGTCTGTCTGTTTACGGGTCAGAGTTGTAGGATTTCGGTCGGTCGGGTTGTTCCGAGTCATAGCAAAGTTTATGGGTGTAAATAATGCTCAAGCAGAGGAATTAATGATCCACAAAAAGGTTGTCTTGCTCCGCTTGCTCCCCTTATTCCAACTTCTACAGATCCGCACACACAAATACACACACACACACATAGTGACACATACGTATATCTGTGTGTATATGTATGCACATACAGGCCCTATAGAAAACTTTACGGTGGCATCTCTTTTTCGTAGTACACATCGTAGAAATATGGGTAAAAGCCACTTGCATTTGCTTTCTCCATACTTTCTTGATACTTTGAGTCTCCGAGTACATATAAGAAAAAAATTCACTTTACTTTTTCCCCCTTACAAATTTCCTTTCGTAACTCCGTCAGCCTGAATAGTTCACATTGTATGGCTCGTGCTCTAGAAAAGGAATAAGAGTAGCTTTAAAGATTGAAAACTTTAAATCCGCTTCTACCTATAAAGAGTTTATTTCCGTAGTTGATCCTCCACACTCACCAACACAGATGAAGCTCAAAACATGACAAACTTGGACTCCCAAACAAGTTTCCCTTCACTCGTTTTTTACTACTGTGGATTTTATTAGCAGTAAAATATTTACAGCGCTTTCTTCTTCATATTTTTTCACTACTCGACGACTGCCTAATTTTTTATTGTCACAAATTAAACGGAGACTGATCGCGCGCGACAAAGCACAATACAGATAAAGTTTCCAGTTTAATTTTCAAAATGCCAAACTTGAGGTGGTGGAACAAAGACGAAAGGCAAAATGAAAAACTCGATTAATTTTATTATTCTTTTGTCTCGTTCGTTCCCGTGCAGTCATTCCGTGAGGATCCGCATCAATCCAATCAAATTTTGAATTCGTAGAATTAATAAAGGATTTGGTTTTTGAAAAAAAAACTTGAATTTCTTTTTAGCTTTATAAATTTTTCCACGAACTGCGAGTAAAGTGAGCATGAAATTTACATAAGGGGAAGGATACGGGGAAAAGATAATTGGAGTGAGTTTGATTTGATGGAGAAACGGACGGAGCAGGTAGTAAATTGGGGAATGGTGAAAGCCATAAATCATCCTCACAATTATGTTGATGACAATGAAAACACTCGTTTGGAAATGACTTTCCCCTGCTTTCTCCAATGTGACAATTTGCAATCCAATTAGCATGAAAACGGTTGAATTTATAGTGGAATTCCCTGGAGCGGAGTGAGAGAAGAAGAAGAAGCGTGCGAGTCAAGTACAGGTTTCACATCCACAGTTCCAGTCAACTCTCTCTCTCTCCTTTTCTCTCACTCCATCTCACTTCCTCTTGTAGAATAAAATTCAAATTCAAAATCCAAATTTAGAACTGAAATCCGGGAAACGGAACACGAAGAAAGGAGTCTCTGCCTCATCTCTACACATTCCCATGAACATGAACGAACAAGAAGTGCCCATAACGATTAACATTAATGAGATTTGAGGAATGGCCCATGTCGCACAAAGGTACCATTTAAACTATGAATGGATCATGAGACTTTCATGAAGGTGAAATACTCAAATCCCCCTCAACTCAACCTGAGCTACTCTCTTTATCTCTCTCTCTCTCTCTCTCTATTTTCCTGTCTCTATGTATATGGACTTTCCTCAACGATCGTGGAAATGGGAAAACGTTTCCATGATGAAACTCGTGTTTTACAAATGCACATGTTCTGCTCCTCCGTAAACTTGACTCTGGACAACTCATCTGAGCATTTGAGATTTCAACTTGGCCATATTTGAAAATTTAAAACAGCCAAATTTCCACAGTTTCTAGTTCGCTCTTCGTTCTAAATAAGTGCACAAAAAAATTAAATTACAAGGCAATCAAATGCGAATTGTGCCTTTGTTAAATACTGCTCGTTCTCCTTACTTTCACTCTTTTCCCACTGGATACTGGATACTCTCCTTTCCCTCACTTTCTCTCTAATGTCTAATGTAAATTCAACTCATCCAGCTCAAATCTTTTATGCACAGGCAAGTCCTCATTTTTTTTTTTCTTACAAAATCTCGTAACAAAATAAAAAAAATCCTGAGTTTCGTATCATCAAATTTTCTTTTGTGAAATGAGCAAGTTGCGAGTTGGAGCTCATTGTTTGTTATTAATACCAGTATGACATGTTTCCGTTCATCTTTCGTGTGTGTATGTGTGATAGAGAAAGAGAGAGACTCAAGCTATGGGAAGAGACTATATGTGAGGGAAGTCACATTTACCCGAGTAAAGTGCAGACGATAAGATGAGGACAAACGCAGTGGAATAGGAATAGGAATACGAAGGATGCTCTCAGCCATGAATGCATTAAGTGAAATGGGGATTCTTATGAGTATCTTTAATATTGTATTGTATTGTATTGTAACCGCCATTCCATTGCCATTGGGACGAAGAGCGATAAAAGAAACACACAACTCATCCCGTACATATTCATGGAAGGACTGAGGATTTTGAAGATGGCAGACAAGACGAAATGAGAGAGAGAGAGATAGAGAGAGAGTTTCCGGAGTTTCCTTCATGTGCGTACAAGGAATACCAAGAGCAAACGCGTAACAACGTTGCGTTGGGCAAACAGTTGTCAGATATTTATTATGCTCGACTATTGGCCATTAACTGGGGGGTGGGGGGACCAAGTGCATTGTGGCCGGTCGGCCTCAACTCTCGACTCGTCATTACATTCAGGACAGGAAATCTACAGTCGTCCTAATAGTCACATCTCCATGACTTACTGAATTCAAATGGACCTTAAGTTGCACATGGAGACCATGTAATTGATATTATCATATTTTTTGGGGTTATTGGCAAGGATATTTGTGGGGTCGAGGAGAGGAGAGCCACTCCAAAAATCATAGTAATGCTTCCTCATGTTTTCGCTTTGACTTTATGAGGGAAATATTTTCACTGAAAACTCACAATCAGTCAGTCACCAATTCACTTCACTCGATCTCTACTCCATTCGGATGAACAAGGCACAGATAAATACAAATAAAACATCAGATTCCCATTTTTGGATGTGTGTAAGTGTAAATAGTCATTGTGAGAACGTCCTTCAAATGCAAGATGGAGTAGAACTTGATTTTGGACTGAAAAGAGTAGAAAGTAATAGAAATGCGGGGGTATATGGTTTTGAGTCTCGAAATCTTAGGAAAATTCGAAAACTACAGGAAAGCACATATGTACGAGTATATGTAGTGGAAAACAAACTTTTAAGCATCTTACACACATGGAGCAACTTGTATTGCGAATTATGATGGCAAAAGTAAACACGATAAATAAAAAAAGGCTATTCTTGTTTTCCTTCCGGGGTAAAAAAAATAAAAATCCCAAGAAAAAATTACCAAAATTAATTTTTTATTTTAAATGTTCCAAGTAAATGTTTGAACTCTTGCTCAGATATTTTCCTTAGAGTTTTGAGTTTTTTTAATAAAATAAAAATGAGGAAAATTCAAAGGATGGAACAACAACAAAATTCGCAGATACATACGATACGAAAATGGAAAGAAAAGGAAAACAAAGTACTTACTTAAATATTAAATCAGAGAAGTATACAAACAGAAAAGGAGTTTTCCTCAAATGAAGTCATACTAATAAAAGCAGAAGCGTGGACAAGCAAGGGATGATACGGAAAGCTCATTAAGAACGCATGGAGAAATAACTGATAAATGGGGATGTGGAATGTAAAACTGGAATCTTGTTTGACGTCCTTCACTAATCCCTGGGATTAGTTGCTATGAAATAAAATAGATTGTATGAAAAGGGCTTCTCATCGTCATTGTATGGTAGGAAAATGAAGAGAGAAGAACTCTCTGCTCTGCTCGCATTTGCATGTGACAAAATGTCAGTGGATATGGAAATACGTATCGTACATGTGTGGTGAAAATGTCTAGAGATATCCTTGATAGAATTCCACCAGACCAAATAGAAGAGAGAGATCAGAAACACAAATATAAATGAATATTTATTGCACAATACTTGGTTGTATGTAAATGAGTGAACCATTTCCATTGCCAGTTGCAGGAACAGCCGCACTATAATGCGGCATCACTATAGTGAAAGCAAATTACATACTTGGAACGAGACTGAAAGAGAAAGTTGAGGAAAATATGCAATTGAAAATCTCTATCAGAGCGTGATCAGCAGTTCGTTTTGTACTGTGTTCAAGTCCGGATTAAAATCCTCCGTATCCGTTTAACTCATTAACTCCATGTTTGTTCATCTCCAGCAAAATGAAACATTTTATACAGTTTATTAGAAATTTAGAAATCCTGTCCGTCCAGTCGCACAATATCAAATTATAACGTATCCACACACATGAACACGAGCTCCTTTCAACCCGAAAACTTTGATTCTTTTCACATTCCATCTAGTCTCCGAATCCATGATTTTCACTCTCCTCCTCCTCACCACGCTCTCCATGCAATTAGCTGCAATTTCTACCATCAATCAATTTTATTTCACACAATTCCACGATTCATTCCCCAAAATCCCGACTTAGTTATGGAAATTTTCCACAATTTCCACCACCACCATTAACATCATCATTTTTGATTTGAAATTCGAAGGATTTTTAACTACAGGAAACTCTCATAAATGTAAACATAAACATAGTCAGGAATAAATACATAAGTATAGGTGAAACCAAATTAATTTTCAAGTCCAAAACCAATCAAAAATAATTTGAGATGCAAATCTGATGCATTTTCCCTTGGAAAGTGTCTTAACATAATTTAATTTTGTCTCACGGACAGTACACGATAATAAAACTGCTACAAAGTAAAAGCGCTCTTTTGACTGAGTATTCGCGAACATTGCAGCAGGGAAAAGGAGAAAGAATTTAGAAAAATGAAAAATATGATTGGATATACATAATCTTGAGACTGGAGACCCCCCGTTGTATTTCATTATAATTTATTATTGAGAGTAATAAAACTTTGGCGTGTTGGTAAATTTCAGCAAGACAAAGATGAAGATGACGATTTATCTTGGAAAGTTGGAGTATGAGCATGTGTGTGCGTGTGTGTGTGTGTGTGTGTGTGTGTGTGTGTGTGTGTGT
>JAIUND010003074.1:0-17912 GCA_034699125.1 Gisinianus flammeolus | reverse complement strand
AGCCGGCTGGAAGTTTGAATTTAGGAAATTTGAATTCTGAATTATTTCCAATCAACCTGCATATCTGGTAGGGAGGGAGAGTGAAGCGAGCGATCTTTAATTTGTGTAAGAATCCTACATATATCTTGTGTACTTAACATACACAATGTGCATTACACATAGCATTCACTCTACAGTCTACCTACACAGTAATACTATCATTATGATAGGTAGATTGACTCACACACATGGAACAGCAAACTCTGACAAAACATTGATAATGAATTCCGCACGTAATACAAGGTTATGAGCTGCTTCTGTTGTCTCCATAGCGTGAATTCAAACAGAGAAATTCAGGAGCCAAAGCCTGTCTGCATAAATGAAAAACAGATTCTTGAAATTTGTTTTTTTCTGATTTCAGATAAAGAAGTTCATAAATAAGTATATATAATCACACATAAGGGTGAAAAAATTCTCATCCAACTTTGTAAATTACAAATTATCCTGCCAACATGAATCAGAAACGAAAAAAATGTAATAACATTTTAAATCCTTCAAAATATCCTGAGGATAACCAGTAAAATTTTATTTGTAAAGTACGATGGACAAAATTTAGGAACTATAGACGTCACTCCGCATGATTGCAATGAATCATGAGATAATAGCTTTAAAAAGAATTATATAAATTCGAAATTTTGAGGAAGGAAAAGGACCAGTCTGTGTGTGGCTTACGTATCTTAGAGCTATTGACAATGAAGATGATAAGAGGTAATTAGTCTGATACATTAGCAAAAAGTACTGTGATAATAGAGCATAGTAGTCAAAACATGGAAAGTGGAGAGAGATACGATGAAGACGCACAGGACTTCCATGACCCTCTGCTTATTTACGAATACTTAACAATAGCCTGTATTTTCATCCCACAGTCCTTTTGTTCATCCTTAAATTGGTTTATTTCATTTTGTCTATATACTCTATCTCTTTACTAAAATGCGTTCTGGTTTTTTTTTTTGTTTATGCCATCTTGTTCATCTTGCTCAATTAGTAATAGTTTTACTAAAAGCCCCTCATTGTCAATGCCAATACCTACGTTCGAGTGAATAATGCCAAACAATTTGCTCCAAAGTCCAATTACACACAATATTCCTACAAGCAACATATACACGACTTGCTCATTTACACAAACGGTTTTCGTATTGATTTTGAAACCTATGTGTAGTTCATAATATAATCTAAATGCAAATAAAAAAGGATACATTTAAAGTAAATTATTGCCGATTTTAATAGACAGTGATGTGTCTGCTTAAAATGATAAGTAATAAGTTTGTAATCGGGATTCCCAGCTTCACTTAGGGAAAAGTTTTACGATAGATTATATGCAGATTTCCTCTAGTTGCACACACCAAATTCCGGATATCTTATATTTAAAAAGCTAGACAATGTGACTTCAAAAAAGAACTCGCAAAAAAATGCATGCCAACTATCAGCTCATTGTCAACAAAAAAAAACATGAAACGATTTTCCAATTTCTTGTGTATAAAGCATAATATTATTATGTTTCATACATAATATTTTGAGAAACAAAGAACCTGGTCCAGCATCATTTCACGGAAACTTGATGAGAATAGAAAGACTGAGTGACTTTAGTTTTAGTATGTGCCTTGATACTTCAGTGGGCGATAGTATAAAAGCTATAAAATATTCCGGACAAAATGTACAAATAGTGATAGTGCATGTATACATTTACATTGAAACGAACCTGAATCTGGAATATATAAGGTTATGAACGAACGATGAATTTTAAAGAAAATTGTGTATACATCAAAAGAGATTTTGATAGTTTTATGTGGCACCCATCAATGCCGAGTAAACCCATGTATTTAGAGTTGAATATAATGTGGAATATTAATGCAATCGATTCTATTCGTTTTTCCACTAAAAGAATTTTTCATAATCGAAAGATTGCCTTAGAAAGGGTTTTTTTACTACACGTTTTATGATCAACTTATAAAAATGTTTCAGTATCAGATCAACTAAAAAAAGCTTATAGTAGGAGTTTTGCTCTCTCTACTCTTTACTTTCCATTTTCAACCGTTTCAACTTTGACTTCCCTGACTTTCTACGTATGAACAAAGTCGGGTCGGGAGCTTCCCTTGTTTATGGCAGCAAGAAGTTTTACTTTTTTCCCTTCCCATACTTACATGTACATTCACTTTTCAATCCATCTCGTATCCCTTTTTAATAGTTCATGTGTCATGCATTCTTGCTGTGGAGAAACTAGGGAAATTTTTACATCATTTTTACGACTCACCAAAAATTTGCGGAAGGGAAATTCGATGCATCTGTAATTTTAGTCTTGAGTCTAGCTACATATGAAGAGTGGAAAAATGTTCCTCACCAGTCCATCATATTATCTCTCGTCTCCTACGCTCTCGATTTATTCGAGACTTTAAAATCCTTTCTGAATAATAAATTGTCTACATGTGCATACAACTACTCACAGCATATACAGTCTAGAGAAAAGACGAGAAAAGACAAGCTTCAAAACATATCCAAGTTTCTTACTTTTAGCATTTAGATAGCAGATGGCTAATTCACATATCATTTAGTGAGAATGAGAATATGAAAGTAACGCAGCACTCTGTTCTATACGTCAGTATCAAATTTGGTCAAAATGTGTATTAAAAAATATTAAAAATGCTTAAATACTCTGGAAGGAAAAGCAACTTGTCCCTTTTTGTCATGCATTACTTGTATCAGCGTACAATGTACGCCGTACATACAACATAAGTATACGTTATCCCTTTTGACTGGAAATTCAAATGAACGTTTTGAAAACGATTATGCTTTATTTCATGAAACTTTATTTTTAATGCTTGATTATTTTCAGAAAAATGGATTTCCAATATAGAAACTGCATACATAGTGTTAGTTTTTGCATTCCTGAATTTTAATAGCATCCAGAATATACATATACATGTACCTATATTTTATGCATAAAATCCCAAAATACCTTGAAAACTAGAGGGAAAAGTAGTCTGTGTAGTACGGTAGTCACTACAGTGTCTGTACATGTGATTTTCGGCAGTTCGTGTTGTAAAAGTAATGATGTGTTTTTCGGTGTAATTTACGAGTCCCTCCTGTCCCATTTGGAAAACTTTTTTTTACGAATGAGACGGACTTTAACCAAAATCAAAACAATGCCAATGAACGACTACAACATGTCACAATCATTAGTTGTCGAGTGAACAACCATCCTTCAAGTGCTTAACTTCACTCCACACAAAAAGACATGCTGTTTTTCTTATTTAGTCTTTTGTCCTCATACTCATGATCATCCTTTTCCCTTTCTTCCAAAACAATCGAGAGTGCACAGCTCAGTCTCGTTCAGCACAGTCTCGTAAGTCGTTCGTAGTACAGACTTCCACTTAATTGTTGTTTATCACCGGAGTCTGCATTAAAGTATATGTACATGTGCGTCTCTCATAAAAATTACTGCTGAACAAATTACTACTTACACATTTCCGTACAACAAATTATGCTAATGTAATATGTACATATTTGACTATCTACAATTATTTCATCATTGTACATTCCAATTGAACTTTGATTGAAATTGCAACATTTCAATAAGAGCCAGATACGTGTACTCCTATGTGTACGATACTTATCGTACACATGTAAGAAGGTAAATAATGGAACAGAATAAAATGTATCATGTACATATATGTAGGTACAGAGGAAAATGGAAAGAGCTGAAAGAAAGCAAGTTGATTTACAGCATGGTTCAAATTCATACATGTTTCTCCCGTATATTTCGACGGACGGCTTTTACCAGCACTGTATTGAATGTGTCACGAGTCTGGTCGTAAATATCCTTCTTGCATCTCACCACTTGGTTTCTTGACTTGGAATTCCATTTCTCTTTCCCTCTCTCCGAACTTCTCTCCTTCCTCTTCCTCTTTTTCGTCGTTGCCAGTAATCTCTTGTGCGAGTGAAAAAAAAACCCATGAGTTGAAGAGAGAAATATGTGGGCAAAAATACTTGACAATCAATATCATATGTACTATAATGTACTGTTCAGTTGAAAACTATCTGAGCTCCAGTCCTTTGTGAAATAGAAATATACGACCACCACCACAACCAGCACCAGACCAATTTTCTCAAATTCCAACATACTCGATTTCGATCCTTTATTCAAACCTGAATAATATGTTCTATAATATAGAATCTATAATCCATATACTGCATACTTAAGTTGAAGAAAAGTTTTTTTTCCCAGTATAAATCGGTAAGAAAAAACGAACTACATATGCACTGGTGTGTCAATGTCTTCTTTTTTTCAAAGATAATACCGTATCTATTTCTTTCCCCAAATAAGATGGTTTCAACAATTGGAAAAAATTTGTGCAATCTTAATCATGTCAACTGGTGAGATGAAGAAAAATTATGGAGTCCCAAACGCCCCAAAAGAGGATTAACATGAAGCTTAAGTTGTTTCAACTTTCCACTACCAATCAAGTCAGCACTCTGAGCTCATTCATTCACTTGATACCTATTGTATTTAATCCAATTGTACTCGTGCCGAGTCTTATACCGTTCTGCACACACACACACGCAGGCCAATTGAGATATCCTCAGGAGGGATAAAAACAAAATAAACTTTTCCCCGTGTACAATCGTCACCGCATTTTCCTCATCGTCTTCTTTTACTATTTAATACTCCCGATTCTCGACTGCTCTCTTTTTTTTTCCCAAGTTGAAGAAACGGTTTCTTAGAAACCGAATAAATTTGATATAAGCTTTTTGGTATAAACATGTTTAAAAAACAGATGCTTTTGTCTTTGAAAATTGATTGATGGGACTTTAATTCTTGATTCTGCGTTTAGAATTCTGAATGCATGCTTCATTTTTTTCTTCTCCAAGCTAATTTGAATTTCAAATGAGCGTCTTCCTAATTACGGGACACAATCATCGGTAGGGAGAGGAGACAAAAGTTACGAATAGAGGGTTGAAATATTCAATATTCTTATCACTCAGTTCTTGGCAATGAGTACATGCATATAGAGTGTGTACTGTTGGTAAAATTAACCTACGCTGTAAGAAATTGGAAGAATAGAAAAATTGTTTGGATATTTCTAAAAATCGTATATGAAATGTAATGTAATGTAATGTATACGATCGCTCGGATGGATTTTCCTCTAGTATTTATTTTTGACATTTTCTGATTATCACAGAGTTTGTGTGTGTTGATGTAGTTATTTCTATGAGATTCACCATGGGATTTTTTTTTTTGCGGATGATAACCTATAAAACACAGGAAGTGCACCATTTTCCTCATTGAATTCGATTGAGCAATTTTTAGTGGGAATCCATATCGTAAAATTCAAAAAAAGCTTTTTACAATTTAATGGAATTTATTGCTTGTTAGCTGGCGTTTGGCTGTATTCATCATACACCGGACAGCCGTCCGTTGGAGAGAGAGAGAGAGAGAGAAAGAGACGATGCTGACAGTAGTAACTTTAACTTTAAAGTTATGTTCGAAACTGGAAAGTACCTCTATAAAATAAAAAGTGTTTTCCCGTTGTCCATGCATGCTTTTGTTGGCACATAAATTTAAAAATAAAAAAAAAACACTATGAGAGATCGGATTGGAAATGAAGGGATTGTCGTAGTTGAAATTACGGGGGAAAGTGAAAGCAAATAAGTGTAGCGTGATAGCGAGAACAAGAAGAACCCTTTCGACCCTTCTCAATTCTTCCATAATTTCCACAAGATAAATCACAAACATTAGGTCGTCTCGTCCATAATCTATATATAAGTTCTATGTATAACTCTCTACACTCCAATTTTAAACTTATTGTTTTTCGAACAACAGCATCAATTGAAAATGGGCAGTTCACAGTTTTTTATATTCTACAAGTTTTTTTTTACAATTTTGACTCAAATACTAGAAAGTGTAGAAAGTTTGCAGTTAAAATTTAAAAAAAACAACAACATGATTTTACAGCAATCTTTTGTGTTAAATATAAAAAGAGGATGGGAATCTGTCGTCGATTGTCAATGCAAGTAGACAGAAATTCAATCCAAAAATTTAACTGGTACACGGCTACTGGTTACTATAGGTACACAAGTAAAATCAATTTTTGAGCCTTTGTATATATTATTCTGTTTGTATTGAATTTAATTTCTGTTTAATACGGAATTTAAAGTACACCCCGATGATATCATGGTGTGAAAAGCAAACAAATGTAATATTTGAAAAGAGTCAACTCTCACTCTCTCTCTCTCTCGCTCGCTCTCCATGCACTTCCACCAAAATTCAATGAACTTGAAACAGATTACACAGGGACCGACCGCAAATGAAAAATGACTATTTGATACGCTCATTCATTTGTAGGATGAGGATGAGAATGAAGCATACGAAATGTTGTATGCATGTTTGTTTGCTATTCTCCATTTGAATATTTTTAAATCCAAACCCAAATCATCACATCAAGTAAAAATACCCTGCATATTTACATGGGCACAAAGCATCACTGTCATCATTATGACGCTGAATCAATTTTCAATCACCGCAGTGTAAATTATTGAACTGTTGTTTGCCTGGACCTTAAATCATTCATGAATTCAAACAAGAATTCCGACATTTGCCAAATCTAACTACGAATACGAATGGATAGTAAATGGGTATTGACATAAAAAAGGTATTGAATACACAAAAACGGCTCGGCTCACAGGATGCCTCCAATTCGATCTTAAAATTACAAGGCTTTTTAGAAAGTTAGCTGAAAGTCTGAAAGTCCTAAGCTAAAAGAAGAAGACCAAGGAAAGATGAAACTCTTTCTCTCTCTCTCTGTTTAAAAATGGCAATTGAAATGAAACCAAGTGTGAACACTGAATTGAATCACTCGATTTTATTACCAGAAATATAGGGCTCGTTTTAAGTTCCGAGTTATGCTTTAATGCTTTCAAGTGTACACTCGCATTTCAACGTATCTTTTATTGTACTTTGTACAGTCATAGTAATAAGTAATATGTACATATACCTAGACAACGAATGAGTGCAATTTAAAAAGAAAAGATGCTAAAGTACAATAATTTGAACACATGGAAAGATTCAAGCCTCCTTTAAACCTTATTCTAACCTTATTGAATTTTTTTCTAAAAAGGGCTGTCTCATTTAAACGCTCCAACTATTGTCTGCGAGATGAAGAATGGTGTGAATACATTTGGAATTACATGGGATATTTCGCAGTAGTAATGGATTTTTGACTTCCCCCACAAATTTATGATAGCGTATCACATATCATCATATATATCCGATATGAATGTACACAACATTTCTGTACTGTTCCATTATAAAGTAAAAAAAGTAATGTATACAATTGAATTGAAATCCACTTTGTTGGTTTTTGCTCTAACTTGAATTTATTTCCGTTTTATCAATTCATATACAAAAGGAAAGAGTTTTGGCATTGAATCTTTTCAACAATTTGTTCACATCCCACTTATATGTATAGGCATTTCATATTTTCATACAAGTACATAATAGGGAGGGAGGATTTAAGGTGTGCAAAATAATAGATGTACATGAGATATATGTATATATATATATATATTTTGTTACATACACTGTAAATCTCCTGCTGTTGGTCATTAGTTGTCTCTCCTTAGACTCGTCGTTCCAACATCCAAAGATTTCATTTGTGGAATGGAACATGGAACATGCATGTGACTGGGGAAAACACGGCGGCTATATCTTTTGTCACTTTACGAGTTTCAGGAAGGAATAGCTGAAATAGTGCAAACAAATGTAGATTGAACAAAAATGAGCACCCGCTCAGTTCCTTTGACTCCACACATGTGTGTATGTGTGTATGTGTGTATTACAGTGTATGCGTTTCGAGGTGCGAACGCCAACATTTTCATTTTTGGGGAAATCTTTAATGAGAGCAGACTTGTTGGGGTCAACTGCTTTGAACTTGCCTTGAGAAATAAATCAGCGGCTTTGGTTCACTGTGTACAAATATTTCACTATCGTCATCTATTCGCCATAAATTAGTTGACGAAAGGGAAACATTGGGAGAGATAACTCATTGTCTTTCCAGCGTGTGCACATAAATACAATCGGCAATCTGTTATTTCTATGTTCATCCCCTTTTAAGCCAAAGTACATTCATTAGTTAGCATACAGGATTTAAAGTATTAAAATGCATTTTTATAACTTTATTTTTTTTGTTTAATTTACTTCGAGGAAATCCTCAAAATATTTACAAACAAAATCATAGAGACAAGCAAAAGCTGAAACTGTTTGCAAAAAAAATCTATTTAAAGGACAAAAGATATAAAAAAAAGGATTCTCTAAAAAAACTCAAAAGATGTTCGAGTCTAAAGTTGGAAATTGCATTCTTTTAAGAACTTTTGACGTATACGTCATCATTACTTGAGCCATGTTTGGAACTATTCAAACATTTGGTTCAAAAGGGAGACAAGAGAAAGGAAAAGGAAGAAAAGAGAGAGACCTATTACCTGCCAACAGAGTCTACATTTATGTGTTATGGACTATTTAGACTAAAGTTTCAGCCCTTTGTCAGGATACTGTTTCACTGTCGCCCCTTGTCATTAAACAACGTGTCACTATTTGTTTCCTTCACACTTACATTACTTCCCCTATATGTTTTCTCCGTCTGTGTCTGTGAGTTACCTACACCAAACACCACACCACACTACACAACATCTTTGTCCTCCTCGTCCAGCACTTGTTCTATTTTTCACTTGCCATTGACAACACAAAACGACAACGAGTGAAGAGCTGAAGCTCAAGAACACACCATACTTTCGGCTTCACTTATACTTATGTACTATACTTTCAATGAACAAGAGAAAGAACGAGCTTCGGACACGCAATCATTTTTGGGGTACAAAATTGTTAGTAAATGTCAGTTTTGCATGAGTGCATATTTTTCTCCTGTCGATCCTCTCATGTTTGAAGTTAACTTTGGTTGACATTCTAAACGCGCACACTTGGAGATTCCCACCACAACTTCCATGTACTGTAAAACTGTAATGTATACATATATAGAAATTCTAATAAAAATTAATTCTATGCAAAATTACCATGAATGTATTTGAAAAAAAAACTATAAAATATTTTGTAAAATGAAATAAAATAAGTGGGAATGGGAATCGGAAGTGATCACAAGGTTCAAGCTTCATGCATCATGATTTTTTACATTTAAAATTTTAAGGTTTAAAGAGAAAAGAGAAAATACTGCATTAGTATGCTGGGAAAAGGTTAAAAAAATGCGCATGGATTGGAAAAGATGCGGTGGGTCTTTGGTCGGTGGTTGTTGATCCGATTTGTAATATAACCAGCAAATACTCTCTCTCTCTCTCTCTCTCTCTCGTTATTGTGCATGAAAGGGTCGCTTTAAAAAGGAATTAATGGGCGATTATTTGGAATTCATAGTTTAGACTAAGCGCTGGGATGGACTAGCAGTAAAAAAATGGAGCTCCATGTCTCGTAAAAAACTTGAGCGCATGACATATCTGAAGGTTGTGGGTACACAATTACAAGTAAATATCTGTATAGGAAAACTAAAAAAGTACATATGCATTCATTATTATATCATCACCATTCTCCGAAACACAAAGATGTATTTGAATGTATACTCGTATGTATGTATACGGTAAAAAGTGAAAAGGATCAGAATACTCACAGGATTCAACTTATCTCTCAGCTTATTCGGCTGTGATGATAATACTTGGGCTTAAAGCTTACTTAGCACCAAGTGCGCCACCCTCCTCACTCTCACTCTCACTCTCACTCTCACTCTCATTCTCATTCTCATCACATCATATCATCGTTGTGTATATGTGTGTGTGTATATAGATATCGATGCCCACACTGGATCTACCAATGCATTGTTTTATTTGTTTTCACAGTATTTGACTGATTTTATTTGAGTTTCGCCTACTCGGTAGTCTGTAATTTTTCGTGTGGTTCATTCATACTTGAATGTATATATGTTTGTTTGTTGGATGATGGGTGCTCAATGAAACAACGATCATGATGATGACGATGACGACGACGACGTCGTGTACTCGCCACGAGCTAAAAACTCTGGTACAAACAGGAATATCTGTCAATAAAGAAAGTAGAAATAAGGCGAGAGAATGACAGGGAACAAAGATGACAATGAGGCAGGACACGCGCAACGTTTTTACTTACCATTTAGATTTTTTGAGCAGCGACAGCTCAACTTTGCTCAGCTCAAAATCCGCATCTCTCTTTCTCTTTCTCTTGCTCTGTGTGTGTGTGTTTGTGTTGGTGTGTACTAGCGTATTTGTCTACTTGGTTTTCATTCTCGGTATTTGTTTGGTTTTCTGGGTATGAAAGGGTTCCAATTACATGGCTACCTAAATGATCACTCCTCTCTCGCTGGCACCACGAAAAATGTAGATGTATGTGCATAAGATAGACTTTCTCTACGCCCACTGTCTTTTATGTACTTATTACTCGTGTTTGTTGTTTTTCTCGCTTTTCTTTTTCCTCATCATGATAATCATGAGAAAATGTTAATCGCAAAATCGTTCACTACTCCTAATATGCAGGAACATTAGGGAAAGCATACAGATATATATATACCTAGCATCCATTACATTCGGTAGTTTTGAGGCGAGTAGGCTTAGAACTTATAACTCGAGGGGATTTTATTTTGCATTAGCGTATTTTCTACATCCGCTCGTACTGACATGTATTTGCATTTCCCTGAAAGGTACAGAAGCAAAGGGCTAAGAGACGACGAGATTTTTCGGGTTGGTCAAATCAATGGTCACGTGTTGGTGGAAAAACACAGGTTCTGCCTGATGATTGCCAACACTTTGAATGATAATAACAGATCGGATTACGTTCGTACCGTCTTTTATTCCAATTCCAATTTTCCCTCGGAAAGGTTTCTGGGCATTTGATGTCAGTTTGTATTGTGCGTTGTGAATTCTGAATTCTGAGCTGTGAAGGGAAAACAAGTTCACGTGTCGCCAAAGCTGATTGCATCTCTCTCTCTCTGTATCTGTCTGTCTGATTCTCTTAAAGTTTGTCATCTACTCAAAAGCACATTACTACATTATCACTTTATCGTTAACATAAATTACAAATTTGTGAAAAGATTCCGTAAAATTCAGTTTTAAATTGATCTGTGACAGCCCTGGAGTTTTTCTTATTTGGTAATGGAAACAATCTTTTATTAAAAAACTTCAAGAAAAATTGACCTGTAATATTTCATTTTCAATACTCCCAGTGAAACTGTCGAGAAATTTCAGTTTGAATGATGTGAGGAAAAAAGTGAGCGGAGAGAGAAAGTTCCAGTCTCGCGAGTTCCAATGTCAATGCAACACTTTGATAATGACTTAATTGCGAGGGTTATAAAATTGATTCTAGACAATGGTTGTGCGTGCACTCTGGGGATAATTAGTGATAATCGAGGAGCATCATTCATTCAGTTGGTGACAAAAAGCAGTCATGGTTCCATTGATTCTATAAAGAATACGGATTAAAGTAATTAACTAAATTGCCGTTCCCACTTTCTCATTCGGCTCCGCTTCAGCCCCAAAACATTTACATATATGTAAGGAGACGAGAGAGAGAGGAGGAGAATAATAAGAAGAATATTAAATTAAAATACGAGACTGGCATGTTTTCTATGAATATGGCTCAAGTGAATTTATGCAAGGGAAATTCATGTGTACGAGTATGGCTGTAGTTTATTACAGAAATTTTTCATCCTTTCATTCACATCATATGGTTTCTTTCACAAAGTCTAATTAATTTTTTTTTTCAAGTTTTCATTTCACTATTTTCAGCTCTCTCTCTCTCTTCTCCGTTAATGTATCAATTATTAATATGTTGGAGTTACTGCTGAATTTTATCTTAATTATTGTGCAGAATTTTTATGTGTAGTGTGTAGATTATTATTTGAGAAAATATAAGATGAAAGTCTGTATCTGTATGTATTATGTATAGTGGAAAGGATTTGCTAGAGTAAAAGTTCTAAAGTTCCATCTGACTTGACTCTAAACAGTAGTAAATGTTTTTAAATGCCTCACGACATCTGAACGGATAATTACAAACACTTTTACTCTGTAGTGATTGCATAATAAAGACAAAAACTTCTCATTTTCCCATATAACCAGCATCCGAATCTGACACTTCTTTCTACGAGCAAGAGGACATCAATATCAAATTGATGATTTTTTCGGCTTTCGGCTTAATGCAGAAGTTGGAACTCTAGACTCAGACTCAAACTGAGGGTGTACATAAAATAAACTTATTATTATGTATACAGATTCCTCCGAGAAATGGAGAGCTTTATTTTTTGAGAGTGGCAGTAAAATGATTTTTATGTGATGGAGTGCAAAAAGAATAGTCATTCAGTCAACTCATCCAAGTCTTTTATTATGAGCGGTTATTTTTTTAATTAAGACTTTTATGTCCAAGTCTTCAATTTCTTAAGTGATACTGTCAAGAGGAGGACTAAAACTCATTTCAGAAAAGGAGGAAATTTTATTGTCAAGAATACACAGAAAGAAACGACGGATAGGAAGACGAGTGATGGAAACCAATCATTTCCTCTTTCTCTTTCTCAGTCGTCACTTTTCTCTATATGAGACTCCTCTAAAACTACATCTACTTAAGTACTCTTACCTATACTGAATGATTCTACAAACATATTAGAATAGAAACAGCAGCAAACGGTTCGTCGGATAATGATGACCGTTTAATATTTGCTTTTTATGCCTCTTTAAAATTTTCAGAGTACTGAGGACTTTTTTTTTTGCCTTGTTAAAACTAATTAGAAGGAGAATACAGAAATACGGATGCATATTGATATTTTTCAATCATGGTCAAATTTCAATACAACTAGAGCTTTCCTATACTCTCGAAGATCTTTTTTTTTGATATTCTCACAGAGTTGATGGGTGAAAGTAAACTCTTACTCTGGCATTCATTTCATTCTGATATGGTTGAGTACTTTTTTAATTGTTTGTCATATACAATGGTGTGGAAAAATGATAGTAAATTTGGTTACGTATCTTACTGTACAGTGAGATAAACTGAATATATAGGTTATTGCAATTATAAATAGTTGATAATTATTCCATGTGAATATGTATTGTGTACAGGGAATAGTAAAAATACAGTTTAAAACAAGTAGTGGTTGATTGTGTCGTTCAAAAGATTAATTTGAAGAGTTCCACGGTTTGTAAAATGCCACTCAAGCTCATCCCGTCCACCGATAGCCCACAAAATGAATTGCTGAGAGTTCTATAAATAAACATTGTAAACATGTGTGTGAAGAATCGTATATTAAAATTCTAATAAATGTAAAATAAAATTCAGAGTAGGAATCTTACAGTGATATTCACATCGTTGGTCAAGTCTCCAGTTTCAAGTGTACGACGGAATCGAATAGTTGTTTTGTAACTAGTTGCGTTCTCGGATGCTGAAATTAATTCGTAATTATCCGTTTCGTCTAAACTTGGGGCTCCATTAGCTGCTGCGTACATGTCCTGTAAATTAGTAATTTAATATTACAATGAAATTCAAATATTCATATGCAAAGCATTCACTCGATTGTATTTGCAAAATAAAACTTAAAAAATTTGGATTTCAAGAGAATTACGTAATGGTAGCTGGTATTATTATCGAATACACCAGCAATGAAAAGATCCGCTCCTGCCATAGTTCGATTGGGTGAAATGCCAAAACCAACATATCCAACTCCCTCAGCCGTCACTTCAATCGTGATATTTTTTCCTTCGACAGTCCATTTCGCCACGTACAATCCACTAGAAACATCTACGGAACCACTGTAAACAGATGCAATACCAAAGACTGCCACAGCAAACAAGCACAAAATACTATTTTTGGAGACTGACATGATGAAATGATTCAAGCTATACTTGTTGGATGTTGCACGCTCCGACTCCTTAGCAAAACTATAAGTTAAATGTTTTAACGATTCACTTTTAATGATTGTGACTTATCAATCGAAAATAACATAAAACTGATTGCATCCACATTAATAACCCTTTATATAATTTCGTAACAAAGTTTCTCGTGTATTTGTAATCTCATTTTCCAGTGCCCAATATAACATATAACCACGCTTATCGTTTAACACGAGTTATGATAGGAACCCGTTTGTAATCAAGTGGGAAGCCCAATATGAATTAATTATCTAAGCTCAACTATATTTACTCACAATATAATCAAACGTTCACGTTTTTTTCTGGAATGTTTATCCAAGCTGATGTGTAATCATTCCAACCCCGTGAATCTCCATGTGATTTTTTCTCTTTGTAGTCAATATGGAATGTTTTTGGACGTCGGTTCTGTTCAGTTGCTCGACATTGTGCACTTCTACTGCCGACGCTGCGTTGAGCTGGAATGTTTTGACTGAGGGGGAAAGTACTTTGGGCGATTGACAAGAAGTATTTGGCAGTGTCAAGAGGTCGATTTCAATCATTTCGTTTAAAAAGCGACGACAGTTCATTTCATGCACCCATGCCGTGCAAAATATAAATGCTTTTCACTTGAGTGCATAACATTACTATACATCTATAGAAACAACCCTTGCACATCTCAAAAAACATGTGAGATTTCCCTCTTTCTATTTGCATAGTTCAACTCCAAAGGGAACTGTGGAGTTCTTCCTGAGGAGTGCATAGCAAATGAAGAATGGGGGCGTAGCCGGCTCCCTGTGGAGTTTTAGGCTCTGCCCACCACACTCCCGGTGTGAAGTGGTCAGTGCGGAGCTCGGGAGAAAGTAAAAATTTACCCTTTGGGTGAAGACGTTCTCTTGGTGGTATGAGTCGTCACTACAAAAATCATCATCTTCATCACTTTAGAGCGCTCTCCAAGCGCGAGCGATCACCAAGAGAACGTCTTCACCCAAAGGGTAAATTTTTACTTTCTCCTGAGCTCCGTACTGACCACTTCACACCGGAAGTGTGGTGGGCGGAGCCTAAAACTCCACAGGGAGCCGGCTACGCCCCCATTCTTCATTTTTTATGCACTCCTCAGGAAGAACTCCACAGTTCCCTTTGGAGTTGAACTATGTATGTCTGTCTATTTGTGAAACTCTATTCAAATCTTGGGTGTAAGGGTAAAATGGAAAAGTCCGACCGAAAACTCAAAAAATGTATTTGCGTACATATATTATTTATGAATAAATCTGTGGCTCGTCGTGTTCTTGATATTTCGGGAATAAATTGTAAATCTGTACACATTGACTCATTCATAAGATATATGCACGAAAGATCTATTTGTACCCACAACATATTTACATATACACAGTTTGATGTATGACTCTTTCGTTCGTGCTATATAGATAAATTTGGAAATTGTTGAGAATCGGACATATCAAATAAAGGAGTGTGGTCATTGAAATGGGGAAACGGGGGGAAATAGTCAAAGATATGAGAATATTGTGGAGGACCGACCAAGAGTATAAAGAATATAAATATGCCAGCCAAGACGTTCCGTTCAATCGCACCCTTTGAATAGATGCCATATTCACACCCCATTGAGTTGCAGAGTGGCCTAGGAATCGGACCACATCATGATAATAACATGCAGACTTACACATGCACAATCAACTCATTTCCCTTTCAGTTCTGTCCACATCCACACACACACACCACATACAAATGCACAGACTATCCCAACGTTCAATTACATCGTCTATAGGGCTATCGCATTCAGTCTGTCATCTACACCTAAATTGAGTTTTTCTTTTCCCATTCGTAAGCAATTTACAGTGAAGGGTCTCTTCGTCCATTGTTGTACAGTGGACATAAAGAATGAAATGGGGAAAATAGAGAAAAGAATCGAAATCAGATGGATATTTTTTACAAATAAGGACTTCATTTCAACATTACAGCCAGTGTGTGAGTATGATTTGTTTTATCATACTCACTATACGATTGCACTACGTTGGCTTTTTTTAGTTTTATTTTCGATTTTTTTCCTGTTTTTCCTTCATATTTTTTTTACGATGGTGATAGTGAGACGAGTGATTACGAATTTGAATACTATACAGAACTCACGTTGTAAAACTATATTTATATTAAAGAAATGTGGAGAGTTTTGTGTGGAGTTGTAGGGTTGTTTTTAGTGGGCGACGACACATGAGAGTAAACGATGGACGAGTATGATGTGTGTGATGACCACATAAAAATGTTTATGCACATTTTGGAGAAAAAGTTGAAAGGGGACAAGTCACCAAGGGAAATGTGTGTGTGTGTGTATAAAATTCAGCTGTGGATTTTTGCTCTGGTCCAACTTGTCAGGACTCCTAACTTTCCCAAATGGACTCCTTTTTTCTTTACTTTTTCTCTAGACTCTTAGTCATCTTTTCGATTCAAAATCAGATCGTAAATTCCCCCCTGTAGAGTATATTTCATTTTTTGTCTAAAACATCGTACAGCACCCACGAATATGTAAAAACCGTATAGATAATTCATCTTTCCTGTTTTGACTCCATTGTATCTGTGGGGAAAATAAGAAGAAAACGGACGGTAAAAATAAAAACTCCCAGTACCATTTTACCATCCTCGCTTTCCCTTGCAATAATAATGATATACTTTTACATGAATTGGTCCGAAAGAATTGTTTTTTATGTCATATTTTATCTTCTTCTCATATGGAGCCATGCAAATTTCTTGTCATCATACAATAAATTTCTAACTTCGAATTTGAAATTCCCATTTCCATTATATAATGTAGTGTAATGTTAGTAGTATACACATGCTTTTGTGTGTTAAAGTTACATTTTATCACTTGATTTCACTCGGAATCTCAAGCAAGTGACAATTTACGACCACACACAGAATATTTATAGCAAGTGGACAGCACCAGACATGAAACAGAAAGCATTGTACGAGACCAAATACGTTTATTGATTCTATCTCTGGTTTTTCATCTCGTAAAATCACCACTTTGATTTTTTGGTTTCCTTCTACATATACGTACAGATGCGTGTACTTAGAAAATAAATTTTTCCATTTCAAGTCAGATTTTCAATTGAGAATTCAAAACATTTGGACTGTTGCAAAAAACGAACATCATTTCCAATCAAGACCGGCAAAAGATATATCAAGAGAAATGTCACTTGAGGTTCAAAATATATCTGTATATATATAAGTATGAATACGAACACCCACATCTGAGTATTACATTATGGATTCGATTTGGTGAACGTGTGAGAGGGAATCTTGATGGAATTTCCATACATCTTTTGTGTATTTCTGAGTGAATTGAGTCGATAGAGATTTTTTTCCTATCACCTCCCGATCAAATTCTCTCTCTTTCCCCCTTTCCCGCTGATGGATAACTCGATTGTCACTTTCCATTTTGTGTTGTCCCTTGGAAAAAAGAAAATAAATTTGATTCGCACCACTTATTGTCGATTTTTCTTGCAGACTGGGAGCAGAGCTAGGAAAACGGGTAACTTACTTTACGGATAACCGACTCTGTCGGCCCTTTTCTTTATTATTGTTGTTGTTACAAAGCAAAGGAGATTTCAAAAAAAATATGAAATGGAATAGAGAGAGAGAGAGAGAGATACCTCAGAGATAAATAAACATACTGACAATGAGTCAATGAGTATCTTGTAGTACGTTTGGAGATTGGAAATCCTATAGTGCATTTGCTTATGTAATTCGTAAAACTTAATCCTGTATTACTTAGTTACTGTGTGTGTTTTGAATATGAGAGAGAGTTGTCCTCATTGTCCTCAATTTCTTTTGATGACAATGAGCAAATATAGTAATAATTGTTTTCATACTATATCAAAAATAAACGATTAAATGATATCAAGTCAATCATTTTCCACTTTAAATCTGAATGGTTCTCCGACCTTTACTTC
>JAIUND010003073.1:0-17917 GCA_034699125.1 Gisinianus flammeolus | reverse complement strand
ACGTATGCGTCCTATATAATCATTCTGTGTCCTATGTATTTCCACACTTACTCGTGTGTATTCGACGTACATATTTATGTCATATGACGTCACCGATCGGACGTATGCGTCCGATATAGTTCAAAAATCGCATAGGACATATAGAGTCGAAATAGGACAAAGTTCCTGACTGAATTTGAACTTCAATTTGGTGAAATGTCAACCAGATTTAATTTTTTCTTCAAATCCGTTTACGTAAATACTACTGACCCTTAAAGGACTGAAAGAATACACAAAGTAAGTTTGTACAAGTAGAGAAAGAATCCATTAAATTCCATTATTCACATTCAATTCTATAAATAGAGTTACTTTTATCGTGTATTTGTGTATATATATTTACTATTTTATAGACAAGGATATGAAGCTGCTTCCAAAAGATTTAAAACATCCGATTTAGATGTCGACTGTTCGTCACAAACTTTCATGGTCACAGGTAAATATAACGTATTTCTTGCTCAAAACAGGCTTGTTTAAAATATTTGGTATACAAATTTAAAAAAATGAAATCTTGGGTTTACCTTTTAATCCAGGTGCCAACTCTGGACTTGGATTCACATGTGCCTTAGAAATTGCCAAGCTAAAAGGGACAGTCCATTTAATATGCAGGAATGAAGACAAGGGAATTAAGGGTTGGTTACAGTAATTTGTGTAAACTAAATGAGCTTAAAATAATAAGTTGGTATTTGACTTTGGTAATTCTTATAATTATGACGCACACAGCCAAGAACAAGATTATCGAAGCAACTAATAATTCCAAAGTTCATCTTCACATTGTGGACCTGTCCAAACCGAAGCAAATTGCAGAGTTTACTTCCACTTTTGCAAAGATCAATTCATTAGATGTTCTGGTAATCCATTACTATTATAAACTTAACTATTATTAACAGCATATTTAAATATTTAAGTAAGAAATAAATACGGTAAACTTTTATTTTTCGTGTTTCAATGTTTCAAAAAGAGAACTCTGGTGTTAATTCATGCTTTTCCCACTTGTATGTAAAAAGGTCAACAATGCAGGATGCATGGCAAATGAACGCACAAAGACTGAAGATAATCTCGATGTTAATTTCGCTACCAACACTCTTGGCCATTACGTCATCACGAGAGGATTATTGAACACTTTATCAAAGTACGTACAAAAAGCAATACATATATAACATTTAAAAATGGGTTTGAAACAATCTATAACTAAATTCTAATGTAATTTTTGTTTTGTTGTAATGATTTCATAGGTCTAAGCATCCTAGAGTCATTTTTGTCACGTCTGGAGGAATGTTAGTTCAAAAGCTAGACTATGATGACTTGAACTTTGAGAAAGTTACAAAATACGATGGAGTCATGGCTTATGCACAAAATAAACGACAAGAGGTAAACTTTAGAAGTCAAATGAAAAAATACTTTTTAATAAAGTTTTTATACCTTACTTAAGTATGCTCTTTTTTTATAGGTTGTTATGTGTGAACAATTTGCAAAATTATACCCGAAGACATTTTGGGCTTCAATGCACCCTGGATGGGCAGATACTGAAGGCGTCCGCACGGCAATGCCTACATTTTTTGAAAAAATGAAGGTAATATTTTGTAATTCATGTATAGTTAAATAAATACATATTCATATCATATGCCTATTACCAATAGTTTAATATTATCGAACGACAAACTGGTGAATATAATATTATTATATATCAAAATTTCAATACTTATCGATCCTTTTATAGGATAAATTACGAACCTCCGAGGAAGGTGCCGACACCATGGTCTGGTTAGCCGTTTCTAATGCAATTGAAAATGAAATTTCTGGAGAATTTTATCAAGACAGAACAAGAACAGCAAAGCATTTACCACTTGCTTGGACGCATACAAGTGATGAAGAAAATTTAAAATTTATGAACAAACTTGAACAAATTTCAGAACGCTTGGGAATACATTTTTCGCAATAAAAAAAGGAAAAGGATATTGCTTTTCTACATTATTCAAGTATGTTTTTCCACGTATTCATTCAAACTTTATTCTTTTGCTTTGAAATACAAATACAAATACTTCTTAAACTAAGTACTTGATTATTAAATAAATGATTACATTACTTATTACTTATTTTTAAGCTAATTAAAACTGTAATCACTACCGTTAGTTTTTAAAGTAAAAAATCACGTCTAAATTTAAAACTTGAATGTTTGTGAAGTAGTTAAATGTACATAAAGTAATAGAGCCTGAGCTCAAAGGTATAGTTGGACTATACTATACAAAAAATATTATGTTATGTCTCGAAATGTATTTCTCATATGCATATACTTATGGGAAAAGCTGCAAGAAAAAATAATAAGTACATATAATAATATTAAATAATATGTCATATACATAACTTATAATTGAGTTTCCCATGTAAAACTTTTAGGTATAGAAAATTGACTACAAAAGTAACTTCCATTTTCGTAATAGATATAATAGCTATAACCATTGAATCAGACTCGATTGACAATATTAATGAATGGCTTCCTGTGACAAATCTTCGAACAGAATTAACTCAGTCACAGGAATAGGAAATCGGTCATGAGCATAATCAGAATCAAATAAATGTTTGCCTTGAAAATTTCCATCCGAATTACCTATAGCCTCTTCCTGCAAAGAAATAAGTACAAATCAAGTACATAATTAATTAGAGTGACAAAAAACTGCAAAATTTGCGTTTTCATTTATTCAATGATTATTAATAAATTATTATTCAACTACACAGAACCATAAAAGTGTAATAATATATACAAATCGTGTCTTACAAAGCGAAGCGCGGCGACGAATTTTCCACTCACTGTCAATTTTCCTAACCATTTTACTGTGCCAGTCAGCATAGCTTCTCCGAACTTCCATGTAACTCGATCACCCAATTTTAAACCGATAGGAGTTTTAGCTGTGAATTTATGAGCGTAAAAATAGAGGATTAGACATTATATAAGATACTTAAGTCTATTGTTGTAATTTCAGTAATTAGTATAACGTACAAACAGCTTCGATTGGTTTTGAAGTAATAATAGCTGAATTATCGGTGCTGGAACTAGAACTCGATGCACTGGAGGAAGCCCAACCTGTAAAATAAGTGTAGAGTTTATTTATTTTTTAACAAACTTGGAATGATTGTGTACAAAATTATTTCTTTAATACAATTTACTCACTTTTGTTCTCATTTTCGTTCACAACTGCTTGATACATCTCCATCCAGTTTCCAACTTCTTCGTTGTGTTCCATTTTAGCCAGAGCTAGTTTTTCAGCCAATTCTGTCAACTCCCTTTCGAGATCGGCCAATTCCGCAAATTGTTTAGTCTGTTCTAGCGCAATCAATTTTTTAGATACAACTTTAAGCTCTTCCTCTAACTCCTTCCTGTTATATATAAAATAAAATAATGCAACACGTTTTTCTAAAATGTTTATGGCATATTTATATAGTTCAATCTTGAAGCTATTTCAAAAATTGTGTAAGTAAAAATATAATAATATTATGATGCACACTGATGTGCATTTTACAGACATATGGGTTATTACACAAAATGCCTTTAAAAAAGTATTATTATTATTATTATTATTCCATTTATTGTCTCATTAAAGCATGCGCGATTTGATTACATTAGCTTTTACTATTTTACTAATAGTCAGTAGAAGTACATACCTGGACTTCAATTTTGTACCATCGGACAGAACTCTAGGCTCATCAGATTCAGTCTCCAAGAAGATTCTCCTTAATTCTGTTTCAACTATAGCACCACAACCATAAGGGCAGTTGACGTGCCGACTACAATAATAAAAAGTTAATATTATGTTAATACATAAACAGACATTATTATTTACAACCTTTTGTGGTAAATCGAGTGTGATGAATTCACAAAACGAAACAATATAATAGTATACTAATTAATTGCCTACTTTTCAAGCGTCGAGTTATGACTTTGAGCAATTTGTTTCGTCTTTGCTTCAATCCAACTCAAAATACAGGATTTGTGAAATACATGCCCACAGCTACTTGCCACATTGTTTGCTTCCAAATCCAAATTGTCATCGCATATAATACATTTAAACATCTGCAAACAGTAGAAAAAACCACATCAAATATCGTACATATAGGGCACTTAATTGAAGTTAATTGACCGAATAATACATCGAACAATAATTAATGTGCACACTCTGAAATTCAGAGTCGATACTATACAAAGAAAGCATAGCTTTCTCTCAAATTCGGAAATAGATATATTATTAAATATACTTAAATATGGGGTTTACTTACCTTGGTTTGATTAAATAGATGTTTCCCTTTTACTCTCACACTTGTATTTGAAAAAGAAGAATCGGAAATACTCCTAAAATTACTTCAAAGATTTAAGTTTATAATAAAAAAAAAAGCTCCAATTTCTGACTGAAAAATGTATTATGGTTGAAATTGTGATAGATTAGTGTCAGTGTTCTTATTTTATATACAAAATCAAAATGTATAAAAAAAGTGCCTCATGGCCTATTCAAGAAAACGCGGCGCAAGAATTCTCATTAATTAAAACAATTTTTAATGAGTCCCATTAGGAGACTGAAAAAAATAGTATTAGCACATTATAATAATACATTGTCTAACATATACTTACAACTGTAGTATTTGCATTTGTATGCAAAGCCAATATTTAAGCTAAATTGTGATGCAAATGTATGCAAATTTTGCAAGGACAACTATTCGGAAAATCCCGAAGATAATTCCGACAAACGTTAGTAAGTATTTACAAAAATTTGGCATGTTTTATTCCCACTACAAACTACTATCAAGACATTCTTTGAAACTGTTGATTTATTTTCGTTTGGACTCTTTTGTCGGATTCATCACACGTTTGATACTCTGTGCTTCGTTATAAATGTGTTTTTCTGCTGAGATGAGCTAGCGGTTCGTTCGCATTCATCAGATATTGATGTACACATTAGGAGGATGAAAATACTCTAAATATGTAGTTTTTTTTTTTTACTGGTCCGGGTCAACGTCTGCTTTACGATGACGCCGATGTCTCCTTCCAAATCGTAACAACTGCTTCAGATTTTGTTTTTCCATGTCTTCTGAATAAATCACTGGCTGTGGGGCACGATCAGAATCCATTGGAGGTTGCGTAGACTGTTCCTCCCGTTCTTTACAACAAAAAAAAAACGCCATAAAAATTAAAAACGACATCCAAGAAATACCTACTTATTACACAGAGGAGAACCTGACACGATGTCTCTATGTATTTAATTGTACCCATTGTATTTTGAGGGGGTTGAGGTTGTGCAAGAGGAAGAAAAAAGGGATCCATTGGTGTACTTTGTAGTACTTCATACGTGAATGTGGGTGGTTGATTTTGAAAGGAGCCTTTTTGGGAGGACTCTAATTTGGATAGATTCGTTTGTTGCATCGGTTGAATGCTGGTAATCGCTTGTAGGATTTGTGGTTGAAGGGGTTGAATTTGTTGAGACTCGGGAGCTGAATCTTGTTTAAACTGTTGGAGTTGTTGTAGGAATGTGTAACTATAAGTTCCCGTGTCGTTCAAGTCCACACTCGGGAAACTCCCAGCCAGCAAAGGGTTATTCATATCCAGCATGAGAGCATCTTTGTCCAAAAATCCTCCATCATTATTATTATTACTCCTGTTTTGTTGAGTCTTTTTCCGTCCAAACCCCAGTTTTGCCCATATTTCCCCCACACTCAAAGTCCCTGTCGATGGATTATCCTCTCCATCCCCTCCAGGATTATTTTTTTCCCTCTCCTTGGCCGCATAAAACGCTTTGATATATTGAAAGCAAAAAACGAGAATGGAGAGGGCTAAGAGGGCAATCATGGCTAGAAGCAATTTGACAGTGACTTGTATTTTGTTGTACACCATGTCGTTAATATGAAGAGAACAGCCTTCATCATTTTTTATATAGTTGGATGGGATTTCCGGCCATTCAATGGTCTCCAGATTCGTTATGCATTTATTTTGAGTTTTACAACAAGACACGGGAACTTCCATTGGGATCGTTCGCCAAAATTCTTTCCAATCTTCATAACCCGCCACCCCACAACATTTGTCACTCTGTGAAAATGAGTAAAATAAACTTGTTCACACAGTATTGAACAATCAAATTGAGCTTCGTAACAAAACAATAGTAATTCGTAATTAAAAATACCGTGGACTGAACTTCTGCCAGCCAATCAGGAATCCAATGTGCATCCCAATTATGACTTTTTTGATACTGAATAAATATTTCCAGAGTCTGATTCTTCATTTCTGCTCCACTTGTTGGTGGCAATTCACTCAGTTGACTAATGAACACACTGTAGACAGAACAAGTCACCAATCCACTGAAATGTAAAGCAAGGACCTGCGAGAAAAAAGTGTATGTTTATAGAAATACGGTTTATTTGTTGGATTTTTAGCGAGTAGACTGTTTAAAACAAATTTTGTTTTTGTATTTTACCAAGAATGCTGTACAAGGTCTTTGCTTTCTTGTGACGACCCAACAGGAGATGAGAGACGACAAGATGATGAAAGACATAACGGGTACTAATTGATTTAAATAAGTTCTCCACGTGGCCATCATTGGTACGGGATAGCGTTGAATTTGCTCAGTGGCGATTGTCATGCTGTAACTGCATATCGCCAGAATTGCCAACGCCAGACCAAAATCCGCAGCGCAGAACAAAATCGAGGCCAAAGTTGTCCACTTCATTTTGGAATCAGGATGATGATTTCAATGGATAAATTTACTCAGATGTTTATAAATACGTATCCAGATGAATACGAAACATGTTTACTTATGTTGTGTAGATATATAAATACTCAAGTCGGAATTCGGAATGAATTTTCCGCAATTCCTATTTCGAATCTATAATAAATAAATACTTGTGGATTCCAATTTCCAATCAGAGCAAATACTGTCTATGCAGGGCATTTTCGATATCTTTTTTTTGCATGTACATTGCATGTACAACTATGCAAGGCCCGACTCAACTTCTTTTTACCAGTTGTGGCCACCCAAAATCAATAAAATTATGACCACCGACGAAGTGATTTATTTTCTATGACGATTTATGATTATTCAAAAGAAAGCAAAACTGTATTTGAAATAGAAATGGGTAAAAACTAATAAACCTTTCCCAAAGTCAACAATAAGTTGTAAGGGAATTGGAAATGATTAGGAAGAATCCAGCATTTAATCTGCATTTGAGGAATTCTTCAGTGAATGAAGAATTCTGTATATTCCATGGAAAATCGTTCACAAAGGTTTATGAAATTAAGTGTATAGAAACCATTTGTAACTGCATGTTGTTTGTGTAGTTGTTTTCAAAGACGTCGTATTTTGTTTTGCAAATCTGCCAGGACGTAGGCTGTGGAAGTCCAGAGACCCAAACATCTATCCAACTCAGTAGAATTTACGGCTGAAAATTAAAAGACAAAATAAAGGTGAGAAAACATGCTGCCAATATAATTTATAGATATTCTTCAAATTCAATCTATCCGCATGGTTGGTAATTCACCTGTCATTGTGTCGGCTTCAGTATGATGGTACCTACAGAATCCCATCCCATAATAGTACAATGAACATTTTATTAGGAAGAACATTAACTCAAATATATATATATATATGTAATCAAGAATATTCGAGTCTACAGTTAAATATTCTAATTTTACGTACCAAAAATATCTACCGTCATCCCCCAAAAGAGTAACAACAGGAACATTAATGTCCGAAAAATTATCCACATCACTCCTAACAAGAGCTGCTTGAACGAGTAAGCCGGAAGTTGCGGATCCTACCAACTTGATGATTTCATTGAGAATACAGCCCAACTCATTTTCTCCATTGTAAACGAGACCAGTGGAGGCGAGACAAGAATAGTCCGCTTCCAATGCTACAGACAAGGGACCCAAGTTACTAGCGTGTCTCTTAATGTAATTTTGAGAACCATAATATCCATATTCCTCTGCAGTCCACAAGGCTGTTCGGATCGTTCTTCTGGGTTGGAAATTCAAGGATTTGAGGAGTTGAATCGCTTCCATTGCCAAAAACACAGCGACTCCATCATCTTGAGCCCCTTGTCCAACATCCCAAGTGTCCGTATGCCCAGCCAATAGAATGAATTCCTCTGGTTTCTCACGCCCTGTCAAATCTCCAAAGATATTCCTTGATGTGGAATTCCGATTCGTGTTCTGCATTTTCAATCGAATCTGAATCCTTTGACCTGAAAATATTCAAGAGGACAAAGAAAATATGTACAGAGGCCATTTCATACGGGCATTTCGTGCTATCTTTATATCAAATTACCTCGTGCTGCATATCGCGTAAGTTGATCACAATCTTCAATTGTCAAGTAAGCAATTGGGATTTCTCGGGCGATGCCATCGTAGTACAAATTTGCTCGTCGAGCATGAGGACTGTAGAGTGAATATGTGGCTGCGGATCGGTACAGAGCTGCTTTTGCACCAGCTTTGGCCAAAATTGCATATCCATTGTTGGTTGTATCCAACTGATTTGAGGGGGGACCACCATAGTTGAGGACAGCAATCTTTCCAGCCACCACAGATGGATTTGCAACCAGTTCATCATAGCTGTTCAAGACGGCAACGTCAGCTGTAATTCCAAAGATTGACGTGGATGTGGATTGTCCCAGTCCAAAGAGCGCAAGATTTTTCTCCAATGGCTTCAATAAAGTGGCTTTTTCCGTACCTCTGTGTGAACGCAAAAACAAAAAACAAAACAAACCAAACCAACGTGAATATTTGATTTTGAATGGAGAATTTTCTAATGCATTTTACGTGAGCCTTTGTGTATAGTTTGTTTGCATTTTGTGTACCTTCTCCAGTTGGGCACGCCAACAGTTTCCGATTGAACATTTGAAGCTCCGCTTTTCTTTAAGAAATTCTCTACATAGTCGATGGACTCTTCTAAGCTTTTGGATCCAGAGATGCGAGAACCAAAAGTATCAACAAAGTCGGCCAAATCAACGTATGTTTTCCCTTTGAAAGCACCAGTAGTTGCAGCTTGAACAATTTGAGTCACTTGGGACTGATAAGATTGGACTTCGGCAAGGAGTGCGCTATTACTGGAACAACTCTCTGGAGTAAAACCCCTCAAACCCTTTTCACTCAAATAAGACGTTAATTCAGCTTTTGTTCTGAGAACTCGAGGAAAGTCTTCGGGGTCTGCTGCATTGCTGAATGCTACAAACACGACGGAAAACAGGATAACAACGGACAGTACCAAATTAGTGATCGTCATTTTGATATGTTAAAAGTCAAGCTCACAACTTAATGGATCTTTCGAGTATGAAAATTATATTTTCTCCTCTCCTTTTATAGGGATGCCCTTTAATATTTTGATCATGGTTTATGAAATACTTCACATCTTTGAATTTTGAAGCGTAATCCCATTTCTCTATCCACTCAATAAAATATGGCGATTATTACACATGCAGAAATTATAGAGTAATAAATTAATAAATTAGGGAGCGAAGCTCCCCTTATTCTATTGGGTTGTGTGTCTGTCTGTCTGTCTGTCTGTCCATTTCACGATAACTCGGGAACGGATTGGCCAAATTACATGCGGTTTTTTTATTGTCATTGTCATTGACTGCTTCAGTGACGTATGAATTTTGGTGACCCTGGGGTCAAAGGGGGCCGAGATACCCGCATTTGACCCCCCTGGCTTAGGGGTTAAGTTTGTTGACTTCTACAGTGAGGTCCTAGGTTCGAATCCTAGTAAGGGCAAAGCCATTTTCACAATTTTGTTTACCTTTTCGGGATACAAAATGATGGATAATCATATTTTGTGACTTAAATATCCGAAAAAACCGAATTCAGAGTTTACCCGGGTATCAAAGGGATTTTGGAGAAAAAAACAACGGGATGGAAGGAAAGTGATTGCAGTCCAATGAACGGAGCACCCGGAGGGAGTGCGGAGGGAGGGTGCTTGGGGCCGAAGGCCCCATGGCTACCCGACCGGAGCGCTCCCGAAGGTTGCGTAGTGAAATGGGGCGCAATCACGACTGACGTTTTAATGTGCAGACAAACAGACAGACACTTAAAATTTTAAAGAGAGGCTTCGGTCCCTTTTGAGGTACTCCTGTACCAATGTTTATTGACCATAAACGGGTTATCTATCACCATGCAGCAGCGCGTGTTGGTCGTATAATTAAATAGATTATTCATAAATACATACCGCTTAGCAATACTCGGCAATTGCCCATGCACTCTCGGCCAAATTCAGTGTCATTGTCATTGTCATTGTCATCGTAAACTCAAATGAAGTAATTCACATATAGTTTGATTACTCCACGAGGATTCAAAGCGCTGCACTCAACACAAAATCAGATAGGACTTGAAATGTTATGCGAAAAGCTTTATTGTTTTGGATTTGGTATCAGTTGGGACATCCAAACATCAAGAGTTGCCGAAAAGACAAGGGAATTAAAACATGGAAATATTATGAGCAAAGAAAACGATAGTATGTCATTGTAGTTTAGTTTTAGTTTAAGTTTTAGTTTAAGTGTTTAAGTGTTAGTATTAGTTTAAGTCGCAATGAACTCAGAACGTAAATCCATTTGAATAAATAGATTTTAGTAAAATGTCCCGTGAAATAAGTAAAGCCATGACTTTCAAGCCGTAATTAAGTTTACAATGGTATTCAAAACCCACCTTATCGAATAATATATAGATAATTTGGACAATCAAGTATAGTAACTAAATAAAATCTGAGCTGAGTAATCATTTTTGTATGTAGATATATAAGACTGATATTCGTTTTTGATATTCTGCCACATGGAATATTAATTGTAGATGAATCGTGTTCAGCAGTTCGACACTGTCAATAGTCCTCATATGAATTCCTATAAACACTGTAAATTGACACACAATTTGTGGTTTATGACAAGTTAAACGATTGCTCATTCATTATTTACGTAACGCTTCGTATTGTGGCTTTCCTCTGTCCCACTAATAATTATTGAGGAACGTTTTCCTGCTTGTCCGGACATGTACTTACTAAATCAATGGTTTTTAGTCCCAATTTTATGGAAATCGCAAGTATAGGAAGTCTTTTTTTGCCTTACGATTGTCTTTCCAATGCATTTCCTCGTTATGCAATGACAAACACGAATCCCTCTAAATGACTATTCGCAAATTACTCTTATCGTTAGACTTATTTACAATATGTTTTTTATGTTCTTGTTGGTTTACCTAAAAACCATCGGAAATTTGTGACACATTAAAAATAAATCTTCTTAAAGTTTTCTTGAATATTTGTCATAGCGTGTTGTGATCATTTACTATACAAATAGATTTTAATACTGTACACATCCCACTGAAGATTTTGAAAACGAGAATTATGGGAGTATCTGCTTTCACTTTGATTCATCAAAATCAAACATTAATCTCTTGCGTGGTTGCAATTGTAAGTGAAAATACTATTCATTTCAATTTCAAACCAAGACATCTCTATATATATTTTTTCTCGACAAAAAGTACTTGGAGACTATTTTGATCTCGTTTCTTATGATGACAGACAATCTCCATCTCAACTCTGATCGCCACCATTTTAACAGTAGATGAAGTGAAAGAAGCGGAAATGGTGGCCAGCTATCTGATTTATCAGGTCAAAATTTTTTTAAATTAACTTACCGAGTATGTGGATATATGAGCCATAATCTTCTCACTCAAATGTCTCTCAATTATTTTTAAAATGGCTCATTGCATTGCGACATATTTGTTGATATATGAACGTGAATTGGATGATTTAGAGAGGTCACATGGACGGGAATCTCAAAGCCATTCAAAAGAATGAATTGGAAGTTTGGAATGATGAACTCGTTCAATTGAATAATCAGTTGCTCATGGTTCGGAAAATTACATGTGGACTTGGTTTCTTCATCAGTTTTCTTCATGTTGCCAGCTCCATATGGACGATTTACAAGGTAATTTCAAATTTGTCATTTCATCTAAGGAACTCGATCTCATTTGAATTTTGTTTACTTTTTTGTTCCTTATTAAATTGTTCTCTGGTTCCGGTATTTACGTGCAGAAAAGTCAAATGTCGATACGAGTGTGGCTGGTAGTTCAAGGGATTGCATTTGCTGCATTACTCACAGCTCTCATCCTCCCATTGACCTACAGAATCGAATCCGTTTTAATGCTCAAAATCTTCTACGCCATCATCTCCGTGGATACTTTCCTAACACTCGTTTTGTTCATCATTGTTTTGGTGGACTTAAGGTCAGATGATGATGAAAACAATCATGTCGATGGTAAATAAAGAAAAATGCATATATAAATGAACGGACATTGGAAATATAATGGAATGGGTCATCATTCTGATTTATATAAATGATAGAAGAGAAACCGGAGCCGGAGCCCTCTGACAATCCTGTTAATAATAATAATATTAATAATAATGCAATGACAACAATAGAGGAAGAAACTCTGCCACCACCACCTCCAATCCCAGTCCCGGAAAATGAAAACACCACGAATCCTTCATCAACAATTGTAAATAGGAAATAGTACCTGAAATGTTGCAGAGCGGACAAAAAATAATTAAATGATGCTATACACATAAGAGTTCACTCACTTTCATTGAATATGTAAGAAGTTAAGAAGACTCGTTTATGTTCTTGTTCTTAAGTACATGGTTGATTATTATTATTATTGTTAAAACGCATAAGGTTTTCCGTTACACACCTGTAAACTTGTAACAATCTAAATATTTCGAAGTTACAACGTGAGTATCTTTTATTTAATCTCATGACTAGCAACTAAATTATTATTATTAAAATAATACTGGTGAATATTTATTATATCCTAATAAAGAGATTCGTGTGATAATTTGTACGAAAAATGAGGTAAATAATCGAGAGCGTATTCAGAATCGACGGCATTTACAGTAATGATGACATTTTTTCAGCATGAAGCATCTCGAAACAGTTTTATACGGAAACAAATTTGCTGGAGATCTTTTCATGACTCTTAATTCTAATTCAACCCGAGCAGCTTTTCTATCAAAAGTATCTGGGTCTAATTGTTCTCGGAGTTGCGTTCTCAGCTCAGCTGCATGTTGAGCTCGCAACCGAGAAATTTGTATCTTCCTCTCCTTCTCTGCTTTCAATCTTGCACTTTTATTCTCTTTCGAGTCGATGACATGCATCGTCAATTCCCTTCTTTTATCTTCAGTTTCTTTGACTCGTCTCATCGTGTCCAGGACTCTTTCTTCTCTCAATACGCGTTCACTCATCACTCGAGCTCGCCGTCGATTTATTTCTTGTACATATTTCATTTCTGCACGATCTTGAGCTGCAATATGCAATTCCAATACTTTCTTGTGCCAATCTTGAAGACCCTGAACAAGTTGAGCATGCATGAGTTGTACTCTTTCTGTGGTGGCCCGATTCCCAATCCCTGGACCTGTTGCATTATTCCGTACTCGTTGAAGGGACAAGTAATTCACTTGAGCTCGATGTTCTTTCTCTTCAATTTGATTACGAAGCTCCTCAATCCCGAGGCGGGCCGTTTGATGGACTCGTTCCAATTTCATACATCGTTTGGCATCCTCCAAACGATTCATTTCTTGAACGTGCTATATATTTTTACAATATATTTAAAATGAATATCAAAACAAATATACACTCAAACTCATAACATTAAGATGACGCTCAAATATTCAACTATATATACAAAAGGAATTGAAAAATACCCTCCAGTAATCATTTTGTCGTCGTCGTTTACGAACTTCCGCTTCATCCATTCGTTTTTGTAATCGCTCTCGCATTATTTGTCTTTGATTGCGGTCCTCCTCCACAAGTCGTTCGATGGCTTTCCCAACTTCCAGCTGACGCATCGCCTCCGCTTTCTGCTTCTCCACCATGTGCAGTCTCTATACATAGGTATATATATATAAATATATTCACCAGGAAGAAAAATGATCATACATGTACATACAGTTCATAGTCATGTGTGATGAATGGAAAAATGTCTTTTCCTTTTCATAATTATAACAGTGAGGGTCGAAGTCGTCCTGGAGAAATGTGGAGCAAAAAAATCCCTGGGAAGACAATAAGAAAATGTAGGAAAATCAATGCGGAGCAAACTCCGGCATGATTATATTTTTTGCCAATTTCGGCATGCACTCATCGATTTCCTGTCAAACCCACATCACGAGTTGGTACTCGGATAGTTTTCCTATATACCTTTATTTCCATTCCCAATTCCCATGCATTAAACATATAACTTTGTTTTTTTTTCATCCCAACCCGCATCCATATCTTGCATGATATGGAAACATTGGTTTGTTTTTTCTTGTTGCCACTATATTTTTGTTCCACCATCTCAATTTAGATTATTTGTAGAAAGATATGCCTGTTATATATAATATATATATGTAACATATATACCTTTTGATGTTTGAGTTGGTCCAAATAATTTTGCACTCGCTCATCTCGATCTTCCAATTGCTTTTGTAAGTTCTCTCGACTTTCCTTCCATTTCCCTTGGATTTCCAGGTAGCGACGCGTATTCTCTACATTTTCCATCCGTCTCTTCTCCGATATGCGATCTTGCCATTTTTGAGTTAGGAATTGCTCTTCCTATAATCATTTAAATTCACAACTTTCTCTACTGTTTAAATATTTAGAGTTGTGAATTATCTGTATATATGAATTCTAAACACCACATATAATCAGTATGTGAAGGTCGTCATTCATTTGTATTTGTATACCCGAAATCGTCGTAATCTCTCTCGCTCTAGATTCCGTCGTAATTCTTGAGACTTTTTGTCCCATTCTAATGCTCGTCCTTTTTTTAACACCAAACATTCTAAAATTTTCTTATCTTCGAACGAAAGCTCAGCACTGGTTAAAATATCCCCATAACTAAAACATACATAAATGAAAGAATCATTCAAATGTATCAATATCAAATTTAATGGAGCGTGTGGAAATTTTTTCAGTTATACTCGATATATATACACATGAAAGAAAAAAGGAGCTCTCTCATCTCACCCCTTTAAATATTGTGTACAAATGCTATCATTGTCAAATTGAAACTGACATGGGCAATATTCTCGAGGACTCCATGTCGGCTTATGAAAGTCCAAATTGGATCGGAGGTCAGGCACACTTCGAGTAGAGTAAATGGAGTTGTCATTCTGCTGTCTACTCCCGTCATTCGATTCTGTATCTGACGAGCCCCGAATGTCGTTTCCCTTATCAACATCCTTAAACTTGACACCAAAGGACGTCGTACTCCTTTTCTTGCCACTACCAGATTTGATTTTATGACGCATGGCTCTACATTTCAACAGTTTTTCTGGAAACAACAAGAAAAATAAAATAAACTAATACATTTACTGCATGAATTGTCCTTTTGTGTTGGATTAGTTGCATTAGTCCCAAAATACAAAAAACGGTGGTAAATTAAATTTTAATATGGAATCTGAGGGCTCAACACGTGTACATATTAAAAAAGTGAGAGTGCAACATACCTTGTCGCAACGTTTCATTTTTCTCGTAGATCCTGTACACTTCCGCTAATGACAAATCACTAAAAATATCTTCGTACTGTTCAATACTCCTGTACACTAAATCTTTTGGCTAAAAAGCAACAAATAACAAAAATAATATAAAAAGTCCACACTAATACACTGATTTTGTGTACCAAAAACACACACACGAAGTCGTGATCACTATATATTTAGGTAATCAATCCAGATGATTACAATTAGTGCATGAAGAAGACGGTATCCGAAATATTAAATGAGAGAACTAATAATAATGAAAAAAAACCTGTATTCCCAGTCGATCACAAGCGTTCAATGAAGTGGGGCTTGTGAGGATGTAGGATGTCTCTCGTGCAAAATCACTTTCAAAGTTGTCCAAATTGAGACTCATTGGAAATTATTATTATGAGCGATCGTATATCTATATAGCCTTCAGTTTTCCAGTGTCTATCTGTATATACCTTTTGACTTTTGATTCCTCACAGTTTTCTCTTCTACCCAAATCCACGGCTGGCTGGCTGGTGTGTCTGACAACAAGGAAAACTACCGTATGTGTAGGCCAGGCCAGATGTATGTGTTTTTTCTAATTAATGATAAGGAAGGCCACACTAATGACTAATTACAGAATTAAGTCAATAAGATATTTCATGCCCCTATTTAATACATACAGTGTATACGGCGAAGGAGCACTCTTTTACACACGATTCGAGTTTCTAAACAAAAAGTAATCGTGTACGTCAATCACTTTTACAGTTTATGTTGACATTGACAGTCGTCATCATCAGCTGGGTATACGTAAATCTCCTTTGCCATCACCAAAGTTTTGGAGGTTCAATTATTGTTATTAGTTCTATAGAGCACAAAATGAACCTTTTATAATACCGAAAAGATAGTTCCTATAGACAGATTAAATGTCTCTTCTTGGTACTTTATTACTTTATACAAGGTGGAGGGAGAAGGCCGAAGGAAATTAAATTCCAAAGTTTAATCAAAATCGAAAAATCCTCATGGCATAGTTCACTATGGATTTTTAGTATTTTTATGCATAAAGACTTTTGTCCAATGTCCGAACTGAAGCTCTTTGCTGACTACGGATTAAAACACACACAACAATGCACAAACTTGAACACACACAAAAGAACGTCTATTTTTAGACGCTCAAAATTCAAGTTGAAGATGTTGAGTCGAATAAGTTGAAAAGGCCCCACACGCTCCGTGTACAAAATTGTAGTATACGGCTGGATTTTTTAAAAATTAAATGTACGTTTGTCACCTTTCCAGTCAGGAGACATCACATTAATTCTTACTCAAATCCCAAAACGAGAATATTTTATAGAAATGTATTCGTATTTGAGGCCAGAGCTTACTGGTCGATCTACGATAAATTTTAGCTTGATTACAAGCCAAGACAAAACGGAGAGACAGAGAGAGGGACATGGAAATGCAAACACTCTTCTATACAGTTCTACAACACGGAACACGAAAGTTTTCATTGGAAATATATATTATATACAGACATTACAAACACACACACACACACACACACACACAGAAAACTGGGAAGAAGTACACAACTTGTGAATCGTAACTTTCGACTGCAGACTATACAGACTATGCAGACTGTACAGTTGTGTCTCTCTCTCTTTCACTCTCCTTTTCTCCATTCAATTCCAGTTCGATTCTATAAATGTATACCGAGGGAAACGAGAAAAGTGAGGAAAGTTTCGATTATATGCAGGACAAAAAGAATTTCGTCAATTCCCTCTCTCATTCCAATGTGTCCTGCCGTCTCATTGTGTCTCGTAGTAAATACTTTCCTAGTACCTGTTTTCCTATCCCTATACTCATTTTCAAACTTTCACGTTTCCTTCCACATGTTTTTTGTTACTTGTTTCTTGGCCACTCTATTCTTACTCCCGACACACACAAACCCCAAAATCTGGAAATATGACGTGGAAAAGCCAATGTCAAGTCAAGCTACGGAAACAAACTAAACCGAAAAGTTTGGAGAAAGCATGCTCGTGATGTATTGGATACTCTCAGAATCAGAAGCTTGAATACAACGTTAAAAGAAATACATAATATCTAAACGGGTAGACAGAGAGAGAGAGAGAGAGAAATAGAGAGGGGTACGAAAACAAAAACCCTATGGAACCCGTCCTGGATTTTCCTGTCTATCTGGTATTTCCGTTCCATATTATACTTGTGTATGTATTACTATCTAACCCCCCTTATATATTATGGAGCTGTCTGTCTGTCTGTCTGTGTGTAACGCTATTTTAAGAGAACTGTAAGAGATAGAAACATGAATCCTTTTGCATCTTATAGGTCCGGGGTCAGCTACTCTAAATAGGAAATGGGGG
>JAIUND010003072.1:0-17934 GCA_034699125.1 Gisinianus flammeolus | reverse complement strand
AGAATCAGAATCAGAATCAGAATCAGAATCAGAATCAGAATCAGAATCAGAATCAGAATCAGAATCAGAATCAGAATTTACTCAAAAACTGAAACCGCACCTTTGTTTTGCACATTTAATGATTTAATGAGTGGTTAAAATATTTAAATGTTCCTCCGCCGCCACGGACTCCGCCTCATGTGTGCTTTGTCCTGTGCTGGATGGACATTTAATGATGGGTCGTCGAGTTACTAATTAAACGTTGTCATGGAGCCGTCGCGAGCCATGAATTGAGATGCTGAGCAAACATGACAGGAACTGACGCGGAAACGGACATGAACGCTCGTGAGCACGCTCTTCCCCCATTTTCAACCACAATGAACATTGAGATTTATTTGAGAGGCCGGAAAAGCGACATCACATCACATCCATCGCTTACACATCTCACATATCAAATCTCAAGTCCAAATTCCATCTCATGACGACCAGCAGAGGAATCGTCAAAGTTTACAAACGTCGAGTCAAAGTAGAATTTAGACATGAATCCAGCAAATCCAATCCATCCACCACGGAAAATCACGTGTGAAAACGATGAAAACAAGGATCTCATCCTCGTTCCTCATCTCATGGGAATGACCAGGTCGTGAGGCAATGGCAACGGTTCAATGCAAAGCAACTCACCCTCACCTCCGTTGTCTGCATAAACACTGATTGAACGGCCGATGGTGCAAATATTCTATGCAAATGGAGGGAAAGTCCGTCCGTCCGTCCGTCCATGCATGTCCGCTGGTGATGGAAGGAGAAAAGAACCGTGATCCTCCACAGCTCGTGTCCATCCATCGACACCCCCATCACACACGTTTGGATTTGGATTTGGAGCGACTCCCACACACACACACACACACTGGATTTCGGACGGATGGGGCTCAATGGCTAATTGAATTCCATAAATAATCTATTCAATCTCCAAAAATAAACTACTGACAGTTTGAAGTTTGAACTCATCTTCATTTTCCTTTGCTTTCCATTTGGTCCATTTGGTTTGGTTTGGCTTGGTTTGCTCGAGTCCCAATTATTTCATTCTGCAGGATCTACAACTCTGAGGAATAGCGAGCGAGCGAGGGGATGAAGAGAAAGAAATTCCTCCAGCTGGAGCTGGACGAGTCCGTCCGTCGACCGACCGATGGACGAACAAGTTGGAATAAATGGGAATCATGTTGAGACATGAGCGATTAAGATAAATATGCATAAATTTAGAGATTGTGGTGGTGTTGCTCCAGGGTCAAAGGTCACAGGTCAAAGGTGATATGGGCGACCCATCCTCTAGTTCATCAATCGTAAATCAATACTTATTGTCATATGGGCAGCAGATTTGGGATACATACAGATATTTGTCTTGTTAAGGGAAACGTGAGGCATTAATTGTCTATTTGGATTTGAATCCGGATTATTTGGGGATTCGAATGCGAATGCAAATGCGAATGCGAATGCATTTCCCTGCATTGATTCGCTTTTCGTTTCCCTAAGAAAGTGCATATGTAATATGTACCGATTTACGGTCATTTAAATGGTCGTTGGCGTGTTTGGATATTTTTACTGTGGCTTTTTGAACATGAATGAATGTACAATCTAAATTTAAATTTAAATCTAAATGTAGAGTGATGTATTGTGGGTACTCACCTGACGTGGGGTCGTTTGCGCCAGGGTGAAGACGAGAAAGATGAAGGCGAAGATGAAGAAGGGCCCGGTGGGTCCTCTAAACAAACTCATCTCTCCTCCTTTCTTTCTTTCTTCCAATTTGTTATTCTTATTCTTAGGAATTCTTTCCCTTTGTTAATTCTCCGTCCGTCCGACCGACCGTGTGTTGTTCCCTCCTAAACAAAGATTCTCTCTTCCTTCACTATATTTGTACTCATTTATTTATACTGGAAGGAACACACTCACTTTTGTGCACTCACTTAATAATTCTCGTTTCCTTTTCACTTGCCAGCCAGCCAGCTAGCCAGCGATCTCCCCTCAAATCAAATAAACTTTAGACAACACAAACGTCAAATATTCCAATTTTCCGTATCGTATCCGCGTTCTCGATTATGTAGTAAATTACTTTTGAGGTTATTAATTTAATTGTTGGATGATGGAGAAGGAGAACGAGGTACAAAAAATGATGCGTCTCCTCCTTCGTTTCCTTTTCTTTTTCTTTGAAATTGCACTCAGAACACAAACAAACAAATGAACAAATAAATGCGGGTGAACAAACACAAACTGCACTTGGAAACTTGGATTAACAATCACGAATCAATTCTTGTCTTTCTCTCCCGTTTTCAAGGGAATACGTCACGACGTGATGGTGTGTATTTATTTATTTAATAAACACACTTTGGCCCATAGAATAGAATGCAGCCATTATTTTTTGGTATACACGATATTTAAATGTTGTTTCTCTGGTGTCCACGCACTAATATTTATTACACACACGAATGGAGGACCACTCTGCTGCTGCTACTGTTTTGTGGATCCGTCTCCTCTGCCGCCGCCTCCAACTTCATGTCCAATTTTCTCTTCTCCTCTTTCCTCTTTTTTCAATTATTGCATATAACTACACACCAAATCACAATGATCTCACTTTCATCTCCTTCCAGTCAGCCAATTTATCGTTAGTCAGCGACAATACAATCTGAAAACAAACAACAAGACACAACTAAAAACATGAGAGGAAAATACAATCGAATAAAATGGAGCAACCAACGAGGAAAGAGCGAAGGGAAAGACAAAAAAGAAAGATCCCACCCCCAAACCAAAGAAGAAATGACAATTCGGACAATGAATTGATTCAATTTCCCCGTTTTCTGGGGCACTTGACGTTGGCTCAAAAATGGTAAATGGTAAATTGTAAATTGATTGCAATTTTGATGGGCAGATGAAAGATTCCGAATTTCCAGCCACGATCACAAGCAAACAAATAAACCAACAAGACAAGGAATTATTGGGAGAATTGAGAAAAACTGTGTGGAAAACTCACCCCGTGAAAAAATCTTGTGTTGGTTGGGATGATTGATTGGCCGTAATGCGTAATGGAGTGTGAGGACGACTCAATCACTGGTACAATTATAATTATAATTATAATGATGATGATGATGGGTGAAGTTGGATGAGAATATGAGAATGATGGTTGGAGTGGAGACACAACACTTGTAGGACGTGACTCGAGGAGCAGAGTCAGCCGACTGACTTTGCTATTGCTTTTGCTCGTGCTGGGTAAAAGTCAGAGAGAGAAGGAGAAGGAGATGAGTCTGACTGAACCTGTGCCAGAATTTCCTATAGCCTGCCTTTCCTCTCGTTTCGTTTCGTTTGGTGGTTTGCTTTGCTTTGCTTTGGCTTGGTTTGGTTTGGTTGGTGAGTAGTGTGAGTTGTGTGAGTATGTAGTTGAGTTGTGTAAGTGTGATGTGAGTAAGCCAGTAAAAGTACATAACATAACATAAGATACAGGGAAATGCAATGTCTCGTTCATCCCTGTACATATCTACTTATGTATCATGCATTGCATATTGCATACAGTCGTCAATATTGGACGGACGAACGGACTCTACTCGTACTTGCACTAAATTCCTATTCCTATTTGGTCCTCACTCCGAGGTGTTTCTCTTCTCTGTTTTTCTCCTCGCAGGCAGGAATATATAGAGAAATACATACACATATCATCTGTACCTACTCTACTCGATTCTATTCGATTCTATTCTACTGTGGGTCTGGGCTACACAAACTCACTCACTCACTCACTCATTCACTCACTCTATTCCAGCCAGGCAACCAAGCAACCAACCAGCCAGTTAGACAGGCAGACAGACAAATCACATAGAACTCGCTCCTCGCATGGAGATTCCAACGCACACATTCTCTCTCTCTCTCTCCTCATTCCCATATATAGATAAAACAACACTCGTTCTCTCTCGCTCGCTCTCTCTCATTCACTCCTAGTCGTAATATCATATCAAGAGAACACAAAAGGCTTTAGATTATTCTATCAACTTGTTTCTCTCTCTCTCTCTATCTCTCACTTTACACGCAAAGCAAAGCCCAGCTCTCGCTCACATTCTCCACACACGAAAGAGCGAAGGAATCAACTCCCAAACAGTCACACACACACACACTGCCAGTAAATAAACGGGGGGATAAATATACAAATATAAATAAAATACACAGTTTATATAGTGAGCGTGAGCATCTCCTCGGTTGTTTCCATCACCATCACCGGCCGTTCGTTGGTTCGGTCGGTGGGTCGGAATGTCGGAATGTCCCGTGTCATTCAACCAACAAACCAACCAACCAAACAGCAACTAAACACCAATGCTAATAATCCTCTCTTCATCCCAATTCCAATTGTAATTGTTGTTGTGATCGGTGCATGTTGAGGAGAGGAAATGCGAGCGAGCAGGTGATGGAGATTTGAGAATGGAGAATGAAACATGCGATTAGGTTAGGAGGAAAGATGGAATCAACCCATATACGATAGCTATAGAAAAACCGTGTGTGTATGTTAATGTTTTGTAAATGTTCATTTGATTGTGGTTGAATTTGTAGCTGGATTATCCATCGGCTGTCGAGGATATTCTTGAGGAGATTCCAGCATCACGTGGTCGTCCACAGTCCGCTCTGCTATATGCTGTCCTGGATTATAGATAGATAATGGATAATGGATAATAGATACGCCCCCACCCCAAACCATTTCTATTTGTACATCTCCACGTTCTTCCAATCAATCCATTTCCCATTTCCTTCAACCTTTCCTTCCACTTTCTAAGATATTCAGATATCACATTGTTGTGAGGAGTACTGAGAAAATTCCACCTCCTCCTCCGACTCCTCGAGGCTGCAAATGGCAGAGGCCCCTTCAAGTCCCTTCCTCTTCTTCTTCTTCTTCGTCCGGGCTGATCGTGCAAAAAGTGTTGGAGGATTTTGGAGAACGTCTCCATTTGTTAACTATATTTCCATCATCTAAAACTCCTCCAGATTCTATTGTTAAATGCATCATCGTATAATGTGACTATGCATTTTATTTGTATGGGGAAATATGGAATATGGAGGAGGTGGAAGAGCATCTTCAGCTTCAGCTTCAGCTTCAGTCCAAATTTAATTACGACTAGGTAAATACAATTCAAAATACGACAATGCAATCATTATGTATTTCCCGTTCTCAACCCAACTTCAATTGGATGATGTGGAATCGAGTCATCTTGAATAACATCATGCCTCATAATCTGATAAATGATAAATAATAAATGCCAAGGATGAAAAATGAAGGACGGTGCATGATTGACTGACGGGCTAATTAATTTCCCGTCATATTATGCCACCAATAATAATAATAATACAGATTTAAATGGTGTTCATACAATCCTCGAATTCACATCCACACACAATTGGAATGATTTATTGGATTCAAATTGGATTAAAAACATGGCATCTGCAACTGGAATTACACCACCACACAAATTGTCTCGAGACGAGGAGACACGGTTGAGATTTAATTTAAATGGGGAACGCGTCGTCTTAAATTCGTATTTAAATGACGGACGGACGGACGGACAGATTGTCATTGTCAGCTCAAGTGAAATTAAACGATGGGAATGAAAACGCTACTTCAATGGAATGGAAAATGGAATGGAGGATGTGAACAAAGCCCAAGAAAATGACGACGACTCCAAATTGTGATGGTTTCCTTGTCGTTTGTCCGTCTCCGTCCATCTCCAAATGAAATCCAGCGAGAGTGAACTGACAGACGGACGGACGGACGGATGGACGGAATATGCAGATTCAATCAATTTAGTTTTCATTATTCCCCAATTTATTCTCCTCATTCTGAAGAACTCGCACCCTCGAACACAACTCCTCCTCCTCCTTTTGCCACCTCATCTGAATTGTACTCGTCGTCGTCGTCGTCATGGGTCACCCGTCATCTTCATTTTAATGTCATTAGCGCATCTTTTGTTCGCACTTATCCCCAACCAAACCAAATCAAAGCAAGCCAAAACAAGACACGATTTATCCAATCTATTTATTCTTTCATGAATTTGACGACAAACGACGAAGGATGACAATCCCAATGACAATCCCAACAGATAAATGCAGAAGAAGGTCCGAGTAGCCGCTCCGCTTTGGATGTGGTTTGTGGATATCCGGATATTATATATGCGAGAACACTCTTTCCCGGTGAATTCCGTTTATCAAGGTGGACTAAAAGTAGTGGATTTGAGTTTTCAAATCCTTGAATGTTGATTGCCGAATGTCAACTAACTCGGAGAAGCGGGTGATTTTTGACATTGGACGAATTCCATAAGACGATTTGGCTTCGTTCCCTGCCTCTGCCTCTGCTCCTGTCAAAATGTCACATGTCAAATCCATTATTGAGTTGCGTAAATGATTAACAAATAAAAACATGAATCGAATAATGTCAAAAGTCAAGACAACGTGCGGCATTGCAGTTGATTATAGTTTGCCTCATCTAATTACGACTGTGATTACGAGTCCGTTTTTCTCAGCCCAAATTATTTCGCCGCCGTCATGCAGTCGTCATGATGGAGGATCATGTCTCAACCTCTCAGCACACTTTGGTCACGTGGGATACAAAATGCACATGGAAATGAGAAGGATATTCGTCAATTTTATTTTACTTTATATAGAGAGAGAAAGAGAGAGGGAGAGAGAAATTCAAAGGTTTAAAATTGGTGAGCTGTCCTCGGATTGGTTGGTGGCTGGCAGTTGTTGTTGGAGGGATATTGGATTTTAAATAATGTGTTTGCTTGTGTGTAGATGTCACTCGTGCCGTGTTTCGGATTTCCGTGTTTCCCGTCTGTCTGTCTGTCTGTCTGTCTGTGTTCGAATTTCGAATTTCCAATTGCGAATTGCGAACGAACCCAAAGTAATGAAAATCAAAGAAATGACCACCGAATGAATGCGAGAATCTGAATGAACAGCCAACACCAACGGAATCAACTAACTCGAACCCTACGATTTACTACATAGGTAGATGACTAATTTCCATCATGTCCATTTGCATGCTTCTGTCGTGCGTAATGTGCGTATACCTACAGCCGGTCGGTCGGTCGGTCGGTCGGTCGGTCGGTCAGCCGGTACCGGTCAAATATATCGGGAAAAAGGTGAGGGACGAAACATGTAGGAAAATGAAATGCTTGTTCTTATTTCTCTCATCGAGTTGTTTTGTTTGGCTCTCAAATCATCCGAAGGAAAAGGAAAAGAGCAAACGACATGGACGAGAGAAAGAGAAAAAGAGAAATAGAGAAAGAGATGAACTTTTTGTATTGAGCTCGCTGGATATCCTCAACCTTTGCTTTTCCTTTTCCTTCTTCTTCTTCTTTCTCTCTTTCCTCTTGCTCTCAGCTATATTTTCCTCGGCCGCTCGCAAGTTTACCCTCTGTTTTTTCGGATGAAAGGGAGAGCGCGCAGGAGCGGTGGGGACCTTATTCTCCGGGTTTCCCACTTTCTGGATTCCAGTATCTCCAGTTCTCCCCCTCCCCCATCTCTCTCTTTCTCTCTCTCTCTTTTTGCCTCACTCTACACAATTCCCAATGGGGTCCCAAATCCCCCTACTCCTCACTCCCTCCCCACTTCCTCCCCACTCACTCCCTTCAATAATTTGGGGCCGCAGAGTTTCTCTTTCTGTTTCTGAGTTTTCTCCTTCGACAAGGAATTAAGCAGCCAGCAGAAGAAGGAAACAACTCCTGTGACAACGCAAGGAGAATTCAAAGTTGACAATTGACACAGCACATTAACAACTCATTGTGAAAATATATAAAGGAAATATAATATAAATATATCCTACGCGTATCAAAAGTAAAATAAACGCTAGGATTTTTGTTCAATTTATTTGTTCCTTGAAATGTCTCTCAAAATGAAATATAAAGTGCAGTTTGATTGGGATTAAATATTAAATTATCCTCATCCCCAATAAGAATAAGAATAAGACAACAACGACCAAGGAAAAGTGACAGGGAAATTCATTTCGTTTATTGTCATTGTGAAAGTGAAAGTGAATTCATTTGATTTCGATTCCGATTCGGATTTGATTCCAACATGCATTTAATTTCCGCGTCCGTTTCCTTTTCTGATTTGGGATGAATTGGAATTGGAATTGGTGAAACGTCGCTCAAATTACAAAATTTGATTTGATTTGTTCTTGAATTAGTTGCTCAAAATAATAATAAGATTCAGATTCTTGTGCTCCTTTATTATTATTATTATGGATGATTGGAATGTTTTATAATAATAATAATAATAATAATGTGGTGAGTGTAAAAGTGCAAGTGATTTATCAGTCGGAGTGGAGTTGATCTCCCTAATTTCTATATTCCAGCCGTCAGTGTCAGTGCAGTGTCAGTGCTGCGAGTACGGAAAAGGTAAGAAAATGAGCTTATTTTTAATTTAATGATATTTTCCTCCTCCTTCAAAGAGAATTCAAATCCCAAATATTCTGCTGTCCAGTTTTTCAATAAGAAATTATGAAGGGGCGAGACCAATGAATAGACGACCGCCGTCCAGTCGCAGCCCTTGCCAATTACATTTAGCGTTTAGCCCATGTAATGTAATGGACACTTCCGGTTCTGTGGGCCTGGGGTCGTTGCCGTCGTCGTCTTGGTCATGAGTTGCGAGTAATTCTCTCGAGTTCTCGACTGATTGGGCAGTTGCAGTTGCGATTGCGATTGCTCTTGTTCTTGTTCTTGCTTTAAATAATGTGAATGTGGTGGAACATGAAAAGAGAAAGGAAGAAATGATGCGTGCGTGTTTACAATCTCATTACCATCAGACGACAGACAAAAGACGACGGACGGACGGACGGCAGACGATGGAAAAGAAAAAGGAAATCCAGCATTACAAAATGAAACAGGAAAAGAAATGGAAAGGGAAATTCACTCACGAAAAATCAGAGCCCGTTTTCTACCGTCGTTCAGTTTGGTTGTCGTCGTCGTCGTCGTCGTCCAGTCACTTTCTCAACATTCAATTTCGTCAGCTGTAACATGGAAAGTTGTACATACAATTTCCTGAGAATTTCCACTGGGCTCACTCGAAATTGGACTGGATTTGGTTGGTGGTGGTGGGGCAAGCGAGAGAAAGCGAGAGAAAGCGAAAGAAAACCACAGAGTCTACAAACTACAAACTTTTGCTTAATGGGCTTTTGAGGCGAGAGTTCGCACATTTCAATTCAAATTCCTCTCTTTCTCTCTCTCGCTCGCCTCCTTTTGTTTCCCCCAAAATGAAATGTGACGAAGACGACAATGACGACGAGCAAATGGCCACATTTTCTTTCATTTCACTTTCTCTTTGGCTCTCCTCATCGTCGGTCGGAGAGCCATTTGAGTATTCCATCTCATTTCCTGGATTTCCTCCTTTTCATTGTCAATTCGTGGATGGCTGCGCGCGCCCTTTTTTTAGCTTGGACTATCACGTGATTCCATAACTGAACTGAACTGAACTGAAATTACTACGTAAATACGATACAACTCCCCATTACGTTTCCTTCATTTCATTTCATTTGACGTGCTCGCAGATCATTGTAGGAAATCAACCTAATGAATCTCACCCGCCAACCGCCAACCAACGAGGCTGAAAAGGGCGAGGGAAATCTAAAAAAAAATGGGGCATCACACGTTCAAATTAATTAACCCGGGAGGGAAATTGTCAAATTGTCAATGACTTTCCTCGTGAGGGATAATTTTGCAACGTATAATATACATTGTTGCGTTAAAAAAGAAAAGGGTTGAGAGAATTATGCAGAGGATAGAATAATTGTGAAGAGGTGGTGTTCAAAATTTGTGGAATTTAAATCAATGGATACACAATAAGCAAACCGGAACCAGAACCAGAACCAGTCTCTCAACAAGCGTTCGTTTTGGATTCGGATTTCGGATTATTATTTGGAGTCGGATCTCATGTCAAAGGAAAAAGAAGGAGAGAGAATCGCTCGCAAAACCAAAATCACCTTGACACGGCCATAAAATGATAAAATGAATAGAAATGAGGTGGATGAAACATGCCGCCGGAGGAATCCCTGCATTTTCATTTCCATTTGCATTTGCATTTCCCGAATCATCACACACAGCAGACAAAATCATGCGTGTGCATAAAATGTAAGTACATACAATGAATTTATGTCGGTGCCAAATCCAACAGAGAGAGAGAGAAGAGAGAGAGAGAGAATGGAGTGGAAGTGGCGAAGTGGGAACAATGGAACACATGAGAAAAGTGGACAATGGATGAGTTGCAAAACGTGGAGGATCGCACATGGGTGCCGTTTTAATTGCATATGACAGTCAGTTTGGCAGTGTGTTGTTGTTATTGTTCTGACTTGTCATAACCAGCTCCTGGAATCCGTCCGGATCCGGATCCACATGCAGATGTGAATAAAGAGAGATGTGAAATGGCATTCGAGTCCTCGTCGTCCACGCGATGAAGCAAATCACCCAACGCCCGATCCATTTCAAATGTCTCGATTCCCCACAAAAACATATTTACACACACTTTTTCGTAAGAAATCCCATATCCATGTGACTCCACATGAAATAATTTAATGGTCTGATCTGGTTGAGAATTGAGATGCAAGAGAGAGGGACATTCAAATGTTTTTGGCTCCAATCTTTTATTTATTTCCCCGCCATTAATAGCATTACGTATATCCATTGAAATCCATTCAGATTTCTATTTTCTATTTTCTATTTTCTATGTGGAGCTTGGCGTGAATTTACGGTTCACGGTCAAATTCATTGGCCATTCGGAATTTGACCATTTGAAATTGGAATTCTAATTCCTTTTGTGGTATTGTTCTTGTTCCTGTTCCTATTGTCAGACTTGAGAGTCTCAATATTTCTCGAAGATTACTTCCGAGGAACAACGAACAATCACAATTCAAATTTCCATAATGGCATCACCAGTACACGTGTACAGCGTGTGTGTGTGTACATACACACTTTTGTTGGCTGTATAGAAGTCCAGAGTCTGTTGCCCGGGCGGACAGATTGTGGTGCGGTTGCTCGGATTGTGACCCCTGCGGGACGACGCACGTGTCACGTTGGAATGTTAAAGTAACTCTCTGCCTGCCTGCTTGTGCGGAAAAAGTAACGATTTGCGATTGCGATTTGACATTACAACAAACTTTTGACAGTTGAAGATAGCGGACGGAAATCAAACATTTACAATTTACACACTTTGCTTTTCCATTTCAACTCCAAATGGACTTTTCCACTGAGATTGAATTCAGAGGGTGCGTGCGTGCGTGTTTTCAGTTTTGAGTCCTTGTGCTTTCTTGTTATCATTATTTTGGGTTGAAACGACTCAAGGACTCGATGCGATGGAGTTCACTTTCATAAATATGAAATAGAACCAGTTCGTCTCGTGAATTTTTCTCCTTCTTCTCCATCCACAGTCTGTCTGTCTGTCTGTGTAAGTATTTGGTTGGTCGGATTGGAGTGAACGAACTCTCTCATTTCCTAATCTGTTCCTGTTTGTACATATTTAGCTGTTCTCGATTGCCGAATTGTCCACACACATTGACTCACTTGCTGTTTACATTGCAGCTGGAACTTGCGAGGAGGGTGACAAATGGAAAATGGCTGATAAAATTAAAGATCCATCCTCATCATCCGCATTCATCTATCGAATTTACTAATCTACTTGTACTTCTACATCCTCCTAATTTCCATTTCTATTTCCAGTTTCTCCTCCAAATTACGTACATCGTATGTGTATGTTTTCCTTCCTGGATATTTGTACATGATAATGATCATGTGGGCAATGAATGAATGAATAAATGGGAGTGCAGGGCAGACGAAGAGGACAAGCTCCATTTTTTTACACCCAGTCCGTCTTCCAGCACCCAGATTGTGTCCTAATTGTAGCTGGCCGGCCGGCCGGAAATGGTCCATTTCGTCAAGTGTTTTTCCTTTTTCTTTGGCTGGATGCCTGGATAACTGGATGTGCGTTTTCGTTTCGTTGCTGCTTGCTACTGGAATTGGAATTAGGGCAGCAATGACTTGACTCACAATCAGTTGTCAAGTGGCCCGTCGGTCCGTTGGTGATGGTGATGGTGCGAGGGGAGTTTGATGAGGATGTGATGATTATTCATCATGATGATCATGATTTCTCCAAGTTGAAGGTCAGCTGCTCCTTCATCCACAGTATACAAGAAGATTTCTCTACACTAAATGAAATGGGGAGAGCGAGAGAGAGAGAAAGAGAGAGAGAGAGAATGGGAGAGTCCATAATATAGCTGCATACATATCATAATGTGAATATGCAATGAAATACTGTGGACAGCCTTGAGAAATGTTACAGTCATCCAGCTCCTCCAGCTCCAGCTTCTGGTTCTGCTTCTACATACGATATTTCAGTACTTCCTCCCTAAATATGTAAATATATGAGATTTCATTTCATTCCATTTTGCTCAAATGAGAAATTGAGAAATTAAGAAGTGTGGATGGATTCCCACGGAATGGATTTGATATTGGTTTTGGTTGTCATTGGATATTCTCAATTCTACTGAAATGATACCATGCCAAACCGTGACGAAGATCCCCAACCAGAAATTTAGTAGTCCAAACGGCTACTTTGCTTTGAAATTTGTCCAACGATATAAGATTGAAAATTGAAATGAAAAAATATGCATATATTTCAAAGATATAAAAGAATAAGATGGGGATTGAATTCAATTCAATGGACGGTCGGGTCGGTTCGTTGGTTGTTGTTCGTGGACATTGGACAGAGTCATCTTCGTCCTCGTCCTCTTCTTCTTCGTCTTCTTCTTGATCAATAAGATTTAAAAATCAACTTGTACTTTGACCAAGTTGATGTGTGCTCAGCTGAGCTGTGTTGTTTTGTTTCCTGTTGCTATATATACCACACAGCATGGCTTCGCACTATTGATATTGATATTGATATCGTATTGATAAGGAAGCAGAACGGACGGCTCTGACGATGACGATGAGATCCATGCACTTCTTCTTTCAATCACACAAATTATCCACAGTTAAAAGTCTCTCAACTTATTCTCCACGGATTCTTCTCTTTTGGGCATTTAACTAATTGTAAGTGAATCCACCGGCCCACCGCCTCATCCCGTCGTCCGACACTACCATCCACACAAACGGCAACAAATTCCCAACCAACGAACCAACCAACCAACATTCTTTAATAAATAAATAAATACAGATAAAGAAGACATGCAGACGGACGGACGGACGGAAGAGAAGTCACTACTTATTGTTAATAATAATACTCGCTGTATTCAAATGTAGTAAAACACGCTGTTGGATTTTATTATCAGTTCTCTGATGTGGCTGCTCCTGTTTCTTCTCCGCCGTCGTCATTTCACTTCACTTCACTTCACTCTTTACTTCATAGTTCATCCTATATTATTACAACCAACCAACCTTCACCCGTTCAATATTAATCTCTCCCTCTCTCTCTCTCTCTCTCCCTCAGCCTCTCAGTCAGTCCGTCCGTTTACATGTTGTTTGTTGGATGCTCTATATATAGTTGAAGTGAGTGACTTGTCGTCGTCCGTCCTCATCGCTGGACTTTGTAGCTCGCAAAAAAAAAATAAAAATCCGTCTCGTTGTGCATTGCATGTGTCCTGTGAATTTGTTTAATAATCATTTCGGTCGTCCGTTCGTTCGTCATTACGACTCCTTTTATTGTCCTTCATTATCACACCATTTATAGCCCGACTATTTACTACATTTTATGCGTGTACTTTGTCGTAGAGCGAATTCCAACCAACTTTAAACTACAAAGTTACCGTTGTAGTTGGCCGGCCTCTTGTTTTTGTTGTTGTTGTTGTTCTTCTTCTTCTTGGCCTGTTGATCCAGTTCAAGCGACCACAAAATACGAATATTCCCATATCAGGAATTCCATACGATTGTTAATTATCGTAATTCCCAGGAATTCCAAATGAATTTTTTGATAGCCGACATTACACAAAAAGAAACGGTTGTTTTCCCTCATCGCGTCGCGTCGGCGGTGGTCCGTCCAGCTTGTTTCTGTTTCTCCAAATTCATCAATTATTTTGTCAAATGACATTTCCCTCCGTGCAATCAGTCCTCCAGTGTACATATTAATTAATTGTAAGCTAATTCAGCCGTGGATTGTCTCTCATTTTCAGGCGGTAGACGAGGAAACCTTAATTTTGTGACAGCAGCAGCAGGAGCAGCAACAACGTCGTCGATCGGTGCAGTGTGGAAAAGTGGAAAAGTGACTCGAGTTATATTTCTGTGCGTCGAATTCCTTTAGTGTTTGTGTTTTCGTTTTCCTTCTCGCGAATCCGGATTCCATTTGGATTGCTCAACAACCACACACCAATACAAGGTAAGACAACCAACAGCATTTATCAATTAATTACTTATTGGAATTTCCATTTAAAGGCTCGCGCGCGAGAGACATTTCAAAAATCAAAAGGGTCGGAATTAATTGACTAATTAATTAATTAATGAGTCTGGACATTGTGACGTTGCGTCCTCAAATTGCAGTCATTATATTCCTTCCTTTAAAATGGTAAAATGCTGGTTGAGAAGGAACATTTTCCTTGATGGTTTCTTTGCTATAGCGATTGTTGGGGTTGACAATGACAATGTCCAATGTTCAATGTCTGTCTGTTCTCTGTCTGATTTGAGTTGAACCTGAAAGCAAAGTTTTACAAATTTACAAATTGACCCGTGAAAAAAATAAAAAATAAAAAATCAAATGGGATTTCAATGTTCAATGTTCAATCTGCATAAATCTCATTCCCAAATATTGATTGCATGATGCAAATTGGTTGGTTGGTTGGCTGGCTGGTTTCTGGTTGAAGATGGTCAAAAACTCATTTTCGGCTGTCTTCATAATATCGCCACACGATCCACATTTCAAATTACATGAGAAATTGCTTTGGAAAAACCGGTTTGGCCCAATTAAATTTGCGAATGAGCCGACGGGCGGACGGATAAATCGCACTGAGAAATCGCACTCATAATTTGCAGTTGTTTGCATGCCAATGAAATTTCAAATTGGTAAATTCGTCACGGACAAAAAAGGTTGGCAATTTATTTCTGTATTTTGGGTTCCTCAAATCTCCTCAAATCAAATCAAATCAAAACTGACCGCAAAAGGCAAAAGCAATGTAATGTAATTTCCTATTAAGTTATTATGAGTCTCAATCTCTCAATCTCTCAATTCGCATTCCCCCGAGGGGAAAACTCGGATTTTTTGGTGGTGTGTGACTGGGATTTCTCTCACCATGTCTTTTCTTCATTATGTCGTTGTCGTCGTCGTCTTATTGTTGGCCGTTGTTGTTCGTTTTCGTTTCCACTCGAAGGATACTCCACAACTTTTTATTCTGCTATGTATGGACGACGTTTTCATGTGGTCGTGTTTTGCGGAAGTAAAAACTCATGCACTAAAAATGTGTTACGTTTCCTATTTTTTCTAATGTGTCGTTCCTTTTCGCACGTCTTCCACCGAGAAATGAGCTCTTTATTTCTCCATTAATATACTTTTTCTCACTTTTGTTTCGGGTTTGGTTGGTTGGTTGGTTGGCTGGCGGACGACGGAGGAGGAATTATGAGCAGCCACCGCCAAAGTTTGTTGGTTCTCGTCTTCTTCTTCTTCCTCATTTATTTCAATTAGTTGGACAGTCGAAGCCCCACACCATTTTCATCCTTCATCGCAACAAAACACGAGCGATGGCGATGACATGACGATGGCGATGGCAAAGAGGAGGAGGAAAATCACCGTACAAAAATGACATTTCCCATTTAGATTCCATTTTCATTTGCACCCACCTGAGAACTAAAACTGAACTGAACTGAAGAAAATCCATCAAAAGGAGGGAGGATGTGATTTCAACTCCCGCAGCCCAACTTTTCCACTCCACATCCGTCCATTTTCCATGACAAATCCTCATTTAATCATCGCCATTCCCAAAGATTTGAACTTTGAATGTTCAGAAGCAAAAGAACAAGAGGAAATCATTAACGTATAGTTTGGAATATGTCATTTTTATCGTAAGAAATAAAAAAAAGTGGCGTTAAAAGTTATGAAGAAAGGCGGAGAAATTTGGGGGGGAGCAATTAAGTATTTTGATGGATTGAATTGGAATACACTTTGTGTTAGTTTGGAGTTTCAATTGTCCGTCGCGGTATTCATTTCCTTATTTAATAGTTTTAAAATGGTCTCGGAATTTAAAATGTAAACTTTATTTCTCGTGCATATAGCGTACATAGTCTTAAAGTGTGGGGGGATTTGAGGAGTTGAGTTTTAAATGTGGGGCTTTTTTATGCGGATGGGAAATGTGTCAATGGGATTTTCTCTCTCTCGTTCATTCATTCCTGCGGGCATATGAAATGAATTACATGATTTATTCCAGTCCCACAGTCCCACATTTGTCAAGTGAAATGAATGTTAATTGAATTTAAATGTGCGGTCGTCGTCGTCGTGTCCTCGTTGGAGGTCGTCAGGTCGTCATTCTTGACGACTGAACTGCCAATTTCAATTGGATCATTTGCAAACTGCAGGCCGAGATTGATCGACTGACCATTCCATTCCATTCACGTTCAACTGACAATGAATTCAATGGAAATTCCCAAACAAAAACTCTTTCATTTATTCCGTCTCAATTCTCAATTTTCTGTTTTTAATTTTCAATTCTCAATTGGGATTATTCCAATTGAGTCGTCGTCGTTCTGCCACTGCAAAGTTAAAACGTGAAGAGTCGTAGAAAATCCCAATTAATTCAAGTGCTTTTCCCTGTAATAACTAACGAAGGAGGAGGACGAGGAGGAGAAAGAGAAAGAAGAGGAGCAAGTTCAAAAATTAGGATGGCGATTATGGAGCTTGAATTTGAATGGATCCAGTGCCAAACGAACGAACGAACGAACGAACGAACGTCCACTTCAACTCCAATTCACAATTCATAATTCACATTCACTCGCCTTCATTCCAATTCCAAATTCCAATTCCAATTCCCAATCCATTTCAGGTCCTTCAACTCGCATTATCATTATGAATTTTGAATCCACCTGCTTCTTTTAAAACATCCACGCTCAAATTGAGTCATAAGATAAAGAAGTGGGACACCATTCACAATCAGAGTCATTAATTGCAATTACAAATTACAAACAAAGAAAAATTCCCGCCATGCAGGGTTTTGAAATAACAGAATGGAAATGAGGATGAAGACGAGGATTATATAAATGGGTATATAGAAAAAGAAATGTACAAAGTTCCATCCGATCCGATATCCAAATATCCAATTCACATTCAAATGTCATTTGAAATGGCTTTTCTCTCGCTTCCTCGTACATATTCCATATTCTGTCAGGTTGGAGTTTGTTTGGGTGGGTTTTCTCTTGCTCTGCCTCTTACTCCGTCCCCACATATCGAAAGAAATTTGAATGTCAAGTGAGGAAATGTGTGGAGATAAAACGGGAGGGTTCTCACATGTAAACTGCAGTGAGTAGTCGATACATACTTCATAATATCTATATAGAATATATAGCATAAAGGCAAAGGCATAAACTGAAGGGAATTTTCTCGCTCTCGCTCTCCGTCTGTTTTTTTCGTGTCGTCTCCTCGCCTGACGTCACACACGCACACAGTCAAAAGTTGGATGGAGCGAGTTGTAAAAATGTGGGGTGTGTGTGGAAAAAGATAAGGAAAAGACCAACGACCGACCCTTTCTGCAATCGTAACCAAATAAACTCAAAAGTACCCACCGTCGTCGTCGTCATCATCAATCGATGGACTGACGAGAAAGAAAATGGTACATATGAAAAAGGGGGAGAGTAAAAACAGAACGGATATGGAGCAAAGGATGGAGGATAGATGGAGGGTGGGGGGAGAGGGAGGGGGGGGGGGGGGGGGGGGGGGGGGGGGGGGGGGGGGGGGGGGGGGGGGGGGGGGGGGGGGGGGGGGGGGGGG
>JAIUND010003071.1:0-17934 GCA_034699125.1 Gisinianus flammeolus | reverse complement strand
CTCTGCAAGGAAAAACTTTTTCTGTGGGCGGAGCCAATAAATTCACAAAAACGTATAAAGTTTCTGAATCGACTGTAAGTATAATACAGTTGAAATTTGTATAGCTATGGAATCACTCTTGTTTTTCCCATACACTTTTAGTACGTACATGTATATAATTTAATCATTTATTGAAGCTAAAATAGTACACAAAATTATTTTCATTCAAATGTAACATGTCATAGTTGGTCGTCTATGTATATACAGTTGATGGTTACTGTTTAATAAATCCGATATCCGCATTTTCTGAATATGACAACAACAACAACATTTTCTTATAATTTCCTCATCTTTTTTTTTTTGTTGCATTTGCATTTGCATTGCATCAGTTTTAATTTGCATTCTATTTACTACCGAAGGATTTTAGTACATTATATAAACTTTTGATATTTAAGCTATATAGATTTTACATATACGTACTTGTGTGTTTCTCTGTTGCAGAGAAAGTCTTTTTAATGGACGATTACACTTTCCCATATTTACATATTTACAATGCACAATATTATGACGTCCAGTCTAGCTAATAAATAAATGAGTAATTCATATACCGTTAATTTTAAATATTTAACATAATGACAATGATTATGAAACATCTATATAGTTTATATATTTTTTTGTGTAGTTTTTTTTTTATGTATATATAGTTTTGTGTGCAGGTTCAAAATTCAAAATACATGTAGTATAACAACACACGAGTAAGATAAATCAAACTAAAGAATATTGAATTGTATTTTTAAAATGTGGGTCTCGAAGCGCATTCAAATCGAATGTGTGTGTGGATGAATCTATTTTTTTTTTGTTTTCATTTGGTATTTCTTGGTCGAAAGATATCGCGTCCGGAATTGTAGGAAGTTCCCGAGTCGTCTTGAACTGGATTTTCTAGATTTTCTCCTAATAGTTTTTTCCATAATAGTACTTGTTCCGGGATGGGACGGGCATTGTAATTACCACTATAGTAACTACTATAAACATCATTCCAAGCATCCGCATTTGTTGGGAACTGATCCACATCGGAACTCCGTCTGCCGATCCGAGGAAGAGATTTTGCGGGTAGCTAGTGTCCAAGAAAAAAAAGTGATTTATATGTCCACCACACATATTGACGATACATACAATTATTCTTATTATTGTTCTTGAGAGAGGAACAGAAACAAAAAGAAACGTTGAGGAAATAAAGATAAAAAAACACTCTTTTTCTATATTTACCGAGGCTTTGAAGTAAACTTGTGGTTGTGTAGAAACGACATGGAGTAGAACAGTCACCATGAGAAATATCAAAATCCAGTAAAAACTGTGATCTGTATATAAATATATTCCACAAATCAAATCAAAAATGAAACAAATTATCCAGAAAATTTGGAAGATTTCACATTTTTTTGTGTACACTGAAAAAATCCTATTTTGTACTAAAAAATAACGTAAAGTTCACGTGATTTCATGCAGACTTTACGTGAATTTGACTATTCGTCCAACTGAAAGAAATCACGTAAAGTTTTAGGTGATGGACCATGTAAAACTTTACGGGATTTCGGTAAAATCTTACGTTATACGTTATCACGTAAAACGTAGGTGGAAAAGTACGTGACGATTTTTTTCAGTGTAAATACATTTTGAAAAGTTATGAAAACGATAAAATTACCTTGCTGTTGACCAAACTTCATTTTAATTCTTAATCCCTTTGATAGTCACTGACAAAACTGGCAAAACTGAATCACTTGAATATATAGCACGAAAAAGAGAAAGGACAAAACAAATTTCGACGGTGATATATTCCTTGTTCTCAAAATCTTGTCTTCTTTTTTCTTAATGTGTTTTTCTAAACGTTTTCTCAACACATGATATTTTCCGGTAGGAATATTTTGTTTACTGTTGTTCCTGTCGGATTTTCTAACTGAAAAATGAATCCCACCATCCATCCTTTTATATATCAAGAAGTTTTGAGTACAATTGAATACAAAAGTGAAGAGAGAACGCCCGCAGAAATTAGTTTTGTTGTTTTTTTTAATTACCTTTGACTTTTGTTTTATGATTGTTTCCAGGTGTGGAACGAACAATAGAGTAAGTTGTCGATAGTGTTCAGTCGTATACTATATCTGTACATCCTTTGTATCATTTCCATATATAAAATATAGGATATGAATGTGTCCTTTGAGTCTATATACATATGACATTGGACTGTCTCCTTCCCCCATTCCAGTGACATTATACCCGTATTGTCATTCTCATATTTTTGCTCATAGTCATAATTTATTTGATGCTTCTCCAAAACCTATACCCGATACTAATCAGTAGCATGCTGATGAAATGATACATATGTCAAAAAAAAAAAAAGTGTACAAATCTCACATTTTGAGTTAGTGGGGAAAATATTAATTAATTTCCATCATAATGCGATGCAGATATGACGAGATAACCACAATATTATGGATATTTAACAAATGTAGATATAGCATTTGCATATGAATACATGCAAAAAAAGATGACAGCGTCAACCGAGTTTCTTTTGGAATGAAATGTAATAAGCCCAATCAACTTTGGTCTTTTTTTTCAAACCAAAGTGAACATTCGGAACATGTGTGTTGTCAATTAATTAGACGACCCTCTTTTACAGATGTGCACAAATAATTTATATAAAAATTACTCAATTCCCAAAACATGAACAAACCCACACACACACACACACACACACAGAAATCAGTCGTAATAAAACTCGCATAATAATATGTTTATAAGAATTGAGAGGAACAAAAGACGGGTGAAGGCACATCTGCGTACAAATTATAACTCTGAGCCAAACTATTAAATTTCTCAAGAAAAAAAATGTGGGTTGTACTTACACGCGCTTAATTTTTTCATAATTTCTTTTTGAACAACGCTCTCACCTCGAGTATAATTAGTGCAAAATTACACTATGTAATATAATAGGGGAACCGGGGGCAAAAATTACCAGCACGTGTATATAGATGACAAAAAAAAAGCTGAAGATATACTGTACAGAATCATTATGTGGATATCCTTCGAATGCAAACACAAACAAAGTCCGCGTTAATTCTTTCAAAGATTTGGTCAATTCGGCCATATAGCTTCACTTGAGTACCCATATTTGAACCCTTGAAAAAGGGTCCAAAATGATGAGTTCGGGTGGTCAAAATGACCACCTGATGCAAAGAAGAATAAGGAAAGGGAAAAACGAGGACAAACCTTTTCCTTCTTCTTTGCACCTGATGTGTTGAATGCTGTAAAAAAAGGAGTGTCTAATTCTTGAAATGGAAAGCGATTAAAAAGTTTTACAATGTTTGGATCACAGAAACAGGATTTTTTTTTAGAAAGTGAAATCTAAGTAATCACACGGGCAAAATCTGTATTTTGTGCAAATTTCAAACCTTTTTTTTTAAATCACCGTATAGAATTTCAAATTTGACAACAATGTATATATTCACTAATTAAATTATTATTTCTTTTTAACTGTGCTGTGACCATTGGGATTTTTGCCCCTGGTTCCTCTAATATATATAAATAATAATATTATTATCAAATAATATATTACTCATGTGGTGGATTTCTATAATTATGGCAAAATCCAACCCACGCACAACAATGCCTTTTACTTTTCCAGTTTTTTCTACTACACTGATGGTGCCACATGGAAAATCTTCATGAGTGAAATAAAAGTAAAACGTTTGGTGTGTGTACTCATATATTGTTAATGACGAAAAATTTCAACATATTTTATTTATTCGAGACAGATTTTGTATGTGAGAAAGGAAAAACATTTATCATCGAATGATAAAATATGCTTTTCCCTTTTGAATAACATATGAAATTACGCGATAATCAAAAGATTAAAATGTGTCAAGTTATTGACATGATACAGCATAATTGAATATATAATATATATATATATATATGTATAATAATATGTTGAATTACATAAGTTTGGTACACATATTTGGAACTGAATTCCACACGATTCATTTGAAATTGGAATTTCGGTTGTGAAAAGTTGAAAATCAAAATGTGTGGAATGGAAACTGTGTGGGGATTCCAGATTCCTTGGAGATTTTTAAAAGCATATTACTTATATATAGATTGGGATTTTGTTTAAGGATGTGGGCGAGTGTGGAAGTGAAAGTTTATCTAGACTCAAGATAAAGTGAATTACAAGTTTCCACTGCTATTTCACATAGAGCTCCCAGGGAAGTGATCGCTTTCCCACTGTCAGTTCCCACCGTTCCGCCTTCTTAGAAAAGGAACATGAAAAGAAACAAAAAGAAATGTTTTTTTTTATAGATATATATATTAATTATGTTCATTCATTCTGCTTTTCCTCTGGGAAAGTTTCTTAATCAAGACGCGTTTTTTTTAAAAAACAATAAGCAAACTAACGATAAGAATAACTTTTGAATAATTTTCTAGGCGACACTGTGGATCTTTTGGGTTTTCCTGCACGTGGAATTTTCTATATAGATATTTAGATTCGTCATATTATACGTTAAATGTAGTACAGAGTACAGATTGAATACATTATAAATGAATTCACCATTGATTATTCCTCCTATGACTAAGTTTCTTTGCTTCAAAGATTCAACATGAAAACATATGTTAAAATATATACGTACTTTGACTTTTTATGACGTTTTCATGGGGGGTCGAACTATAATTAGAAATCTATTTGTTTCCCAGCAACAGCAATTAAATGTTGAATCACAGTCGAATATAGAAATGTTGTTTAGTTTTCTCACCTGAGTTTCTCTTGCCAAAAATGCTTCCATTGAATGGTGGTTTTCTGTACGCTCCACCGCTGGCAGCCTCGGATAATCCAGAGGCTAAAACTGTCATGGCTATAATCACAACTATCAATATCACGCTAAATTTTGACATTTTCCCTTGTGGTTTATTATGTTTTAGGAGTTAAAAAAGAGTGGTCAGTTTTTAAGAACAGAGGAAGTTCTTGGACACTTTTGCAAGTCAAAATATACTCGGACTGGAAATGGAAAATTAAAACTGGGAAATATGTGAGAGAAAAGGTTTGGAATTTGAACTGGAAAAACTGATGGAATGATGACAATAAAGAATTCCTCAAATGTGTGAGTTCGTCTTGTGTCGGTCTTTTCCTTTTATACTCGATGAATTTAGTGGTCCTAATTTGGGATAAATCCATAGAAATGTTGGACATGATTGACTTGCTCATCATTTTTCCTATATATCTTATGTGATGCTTTCTCATCCTGCATAGCGAAAGCAAATCCCCGCATTTCTGCATTTTCTTATGTAAATACCCCGCACACAATGCAGAGATAAAACAGAAAGCGTGGAGGATGAACCCATGTAAAAATAATCAAATTTGAAAACCAATTTTATTTACTGATTTGATTTTTACCGAGAGAAATCCCACGAAACAACAAAATATTACGTACATGGCGCATATACGATATGAAAGTGAAACCCTCTCACCAATAAAAATTGTAGTCGTAGTCGTTTCATTACTGTTCATAAACGAATTTATTATCCAAGAGAATGAAATGTTAAAGGTAAAACAAAAGGAAATTGAATTATGATTTGGTATATCAGAGTACATGTGAGATCACTGAAGACAACATGGCCAGTGAAATTCCTTTATTTATTTTTTTTCAACGTTTTTTTCTCTTCATCCTCTGCCTTTTGTACTTGAACTACCAAACTATTGAATTGTAAGTGTACACAACAACATATGAAAGTAATTGGAAATAAACATCTCAGTTTCCAGAGATGTCTATATGACGATGAGATTCCAACACGATATTCCCACGGGGAATTAATAATTAATTGATGAATTGGATATGCACGTAATAATATATGTTTGATTGTTTTGCAACTTTGGCTAATTTTATTACTCAAATAAATTCAGTCGTAATACATTAAAAAATACTACCGAAGAATAAAACAGGAACAAGAAGGGAGAGTTGATGTAAAATCCCCGAGAATTTGGAATATAAAAAAGAAAGTTACCCATGTGTTAGTCGCACTCGAATCTCCCTTAATTAAATATTTATTCGAAGGCAATAAAGGTAATTATGATACCTTGAATTGTAAGTTATACCTTGAATTGTAAGTTATACCTTGAATTGTAAGTTATACCTTGAATTGTAAGTTATATAGCAGTCTGAACCTTGATTATTTGAACATGTTTTTTTTGAAACGGTTATTCGTTTGTACTTACAAAGAAATAAAAAAAAACTCTAATAAATTAATGGGATCTTCAGCGTTTTCCAAATCATTCAGATCATTATTACTGAGAAAGATATTGGCTTGTAAAAGCTCCTCACGTAATGTTTCGTCGAAGGAGTAATAACGATGGCGATTTCCGTGAAACGAAACACTGCATTGAGGAATCATTCCTCAGGAATGCCAACATGTTCAAGTATAGGTTGATCTGCCTCCACCAATTACAAAGCCCAGAATGATCCCTGTCACAATCACTGTGTACGTGACCACGGATGTCAACCACAAAATCCAACATGTTTACATCCCTCTACAAGTGAAGCAAATTTAATTAGAAATTCCATTAGATTTCATACTGCAATCTGCAATGAGCATTGCACATTTTAATCGCTGACAGACTGTCAAAAACTATATCCGAAAAGGCATTTTAAGTTGACGGAAAGATTTTCTTCAACTAGAAATTATTACGTCAATAATCATGGTGTTAATCGAGGTTAAGGAAGTAAAATGTAAAAGTCTTATGTCAAATGAACCTTGTTTGAAACTATATTTCGAGACTAAGTAATTTTAGGATGTCTAGCTAGGTTTGACCAACATTTGTCTACAGACAATTTATATGTAATCAAATCTCGCATGCTTTTATGGATAATTTGTCCAAGACAATAAATCAATTATCAATTATTAATTTTATTTGCCAAGAAATCGTCTCAATTACAAAGTACATGCAATTCAATGCATTTGGATGCTGATGGAAAATCTCAGAAACGGCAAAAAATACTTTTCATGCATGCGCGCAACACGCATTTGTGTAGTCATTAGAAAAAAAGTCGAGTACGGAAAAAAAACAGCAAAAAATTTAGCTGTCTTCACCAGGGACCGAACCTGGGACCTTCTGCGTGTTAGGCAGATGTGATAACCACTACACCATGAAGACACCGAGTACGGATTGGTCTACCATTTCAAAGCTTTGAATCACGAAACAGGCGCTCACCAACTACATTGACTTGCAAGTTTGCAATTCATTCACACGACTCATTTGATAACAAAGTAGAGCAATCATAATTCATTTACTGATTATCATTGACCAATGTGAAGCTGCATACATATCGTCGGCTAAGTTCCATAACCGTGTATTATCATTTGGCCCTGCAAGGCGCATACTGCACGTTAGCATATATGAACGCGCACACACATTCACCTTCAGGGGTCAAATGATAATACACGGTTATGGAACTTAGCCGACGATATGTGATCATTGAACTAACTAACCCTTCTCTTTATAGATATGTAAATATGTTAGCTTATTAGTAAACTCGTCAGGGACTCGCAAGAGAAAGGCTCCAAGTAAACGTCTGTGTATACTTATATACCTATGGGCGACAAGCCAAAATGACATGTACTTATATTCTTTTCAGTTATGCAGTTTATTAATATACTCACGAGGGATTACAATGTCTATATACATATACAAATCGTAAATTTAATACAATAAGTCAATAAGCGCACACTGACAATTAATATGCGATATAAAATTGTATAAAAGATTGTACATACATGCATAATAAATACGTACAAGGAATATATTTCATATAGTATTTAGTATTTCCATGTTAATGTTAATATATCGTAGTATAGTATATGGCATATAAATGCGGAAAATGTATTTTATATTTTATAGTAAATGATTGTTGAAGCTTCGATTGGAGAGAGCACAAGTGTGTACAGTTCGATTTCGTTTCTTAGCATCCGCGACAAGGACAGGATTCTTAAAATTTTCCGAGTACTCGGAAATGATGTCTTCTTTCCGATTTCCTACATCTCCCATCACACCTGTCGGTCTCATTGCCATTGTGAGATGCCGATTAGTGACCGTTTGTCTCTTGATTTCCTTCTTCACTCCCATCCCAGGAATTCCCATTCCGGATGGACGACCGTGAAGGGATTTTTGTCGAGGAACTGGTGGTTTATTTGGATGTCGTTGTCTGCATCTGTCGTCCACTCCTCCACTACCAATCATACTTGTTCGAATCTGAAGATCCGCTTGAATTCCCGTATCCTTTTTCAAGATGACCGTCCGGAATCTGGGATTATTTCGTCGCTCAACTCCGAGACGGTAAGAGCCATGTAAAGGACATAGAAGTCCTTTCCCTTTTGACAGATCCGTTTCGCTCACTTGAACATATTTACTCGCTGTCCTCGTATTATCTGAGACGATCATTGGTGGTGGACCCACGACACATTTGGACATCATTTCTTTAATTGAATTTTCATCCTCTGTAACTGTTCCCTTATCCACTAATTGAGTCGTCCTTTTATTCTTTTCCTCACCATTCTTTTCCACTGATTGTTGAGAGGGGCTGTCAGATTTCCCATTAGGTTTTTCATCAATTTGATTGGATGGAGGAGTAGTAACATTTTTTTTTCCATTATTCCGTTGTCTTAATTTATCTGATTGACCGGATGCGGTTCTTGTTGTTGTTACTGCTGCTGCTGCTGGACCAGATTCTTCAAATTGTTCATGTTGAATAGACAAATCCGATTTGAGATTTCTATCCCTGTTCCGATTCATATCCGAATTTCTTCCATTATTATGATGATGGCACTCCTCTATATTAATATCTGTATTTGGACTGGCGGATTTGATCATTCTAGTCGTCGTGTTATTACTAGGCTGTTGATTGGGATGATGACTGGATATGGATGAGGATGATCCACTTTGAGTTCGTACTCGTCCATGGACTGGACAAGTCACATGTTTGGGTAACCGGAAGTTCCAGTAGGGTGCCAAATCCCATTTCAGAGCCAATTCAATCTCGGACATGCCCGCTGGGGCTGGTTCAAATAATTCTTTATCCTTTCCAGGGAGTTGAGCTGTGATTTCCGGGTCTAGACGAATCACTTGCTTTTTATTCAGATTCGTCGGGGTTGGTGGCCATGGTTTAGCATAGGCAAAACCAGTCGGGAGCCCAGCTCCAAATAAAGGTTTCCCATCCCGGTCAAAATAAATTCGAGAGTGTCCTTTGCTCTCTTTATTATCATTATTATTATTATTATTCTTATTATTGTGATCCTCTGCTGCCACGCTTACTTGAGTCTCTGTCATATTTTGAATTATCTATGTGGAGACGATTGGTTGCTGATTCTCAGTTCTTCAGAAGAACTTCTGATTTGTATATGAGCACAGAAATGCTTTACGCCACATTTGATTTGTAAATTTCAAATGTACAGTTGTGAATGTACAGTTGTGAATGCTTACAGTAAATGAATATTTTTGTGTAGATAATTATTTGATGAACACACAGTATTTTTTCCATTTCCTCTGCACTTAATAAGTATCTGTTGAAATATCGATCAAACGGGCGGAGTAAAAAAAAAACAAAAAACAACAAACATTCAATTGAGAATCTCAAGCCTCCCCTTAACCAATTAAAGAACCACAACTCTTCTTTTATTTTTATGTACATATTCGCTCAAATTAAATGTCTATTAATTTTCACGTGGACAATTTTTACATTCCACATTTTTAACTGTCGCTTTTTAACAGTGTGCCATAAAAACATTTAAGATTTTCCTGCATCAGCAAATATTTTAGTTAAATGATGTAATTAAAACTTGCAATAGTGTCGCCGCGACTTTCGTAGACAATTAGCTATAAATGGAGGGCAAATGTCAATTAAATTTAATGCACTTGCGCTGGCCTGCAGTACATAGGTGGATTTTATTAAAATAGGGAAAAAAGTTAATGGAGCAGATTATTGTTTTGTCCCCCCGGTTAAAATTTAATCGAAACGGTTATTATGAATTGTGTGGAATCAAATACTTAATTACCATCTGTCATAATTTAAATACCTAATAATTGATGCGTGTATTTCAGATTCCTCGTCACTGACGAGTCCTCAGTGTCAGTGTCAGTCTCTCACAGAGGAGAAATCCCTACATATTTCTTACCCGTTTTTTCTCCGGTTGGCTGGAGGGAGGCTCCTGATAACGACTGGAAAAAGTATTAACATCCGAGTGGTGGGAAAGAAAGAAGAATCAAACCGAAGTCGGATTTACCGAAATTATTTATAATTTTAGTAAATACTTTGGATCTGTATTTTTTTTTTAGTTTCAGTTTTAATTCGCTTGTGTATTCGAATCTGATATCTGTCACATCAAGTAAAAAATCGAAATTTTTAATATTCAATCGAAAATGATTGACGAAGATGACGTGACATTGACGTTACAAAAACTGGATACAGAATCTCCATCTCAGTCCCGCGGCTACTTCATTACAAATCCAAATGAAACTCATATTCATCTCAAATTACTTGACACAACTGACAAGGAAAAGGAAAAGGAAAGTGCACTTTATGATCAAGATGTAATTGAAGGCATGTCCAAAACAGATCATGTTCAAAACGGCGTCAACACTAGAAATCGGAAATTCACATGGAAATCCCGTTTAGTTCAATGGAGACCACAAAGACGTTTGACACAACTCATTCTCTGGACCAGTTTGCCCATTTCCATTTGGATTGTTTGTTTTCTTTTATTGGGATCGTCAGCTTTACCAAAGGGAATGATATTCTCACTTTTGGTTCTTCAAGTCGGTGGTCTTGCTCTTGGTAATAATTATAACTTCTTACAAAATAATATTAGGAGCAGAAATCTATTTATTTACGTCGTTTAATTTTCTCAGTATATACCTCATTTGTTTTTTGTTTTATAATGATTTGTAAACAGGTTTTCTGCTCAAATGTATAAAACTCCCTGAACTTTTGGGTATGCTCATTGTCGGGATCTTTCTCCGAAACGTTCCTCATCTCAACAATGAGATCTCCATTTCATCCGAAGTCTCTTCTGCGCTCAGGTCAGATTTCAATAGATTATGATAATTTATAATTTGACTGGACAAAAAAGTTGAATTGAATTAATGAAATGGGAAATTACACAGACAAATTGCATTGGTAGTCATTTTAATACGAGCCGGTTTGGGTCTGGATGCTGAGGCTCTTTTAAGGCTCAAAGGAGTTGTCATCCGATTAGCTTTTCTTCCATGTCTAAGTGAAGGTACAAAAACCTGTGCGGACTTACAAATTTTTAGTCCATTTTCTGAAATTCAATGTAATCTGTGTAATCAGTAATAAAACTTTTTCTATATAGCAATTGTCATTGCGATTGCCACTCGATTCATTCTGGATTTTCCCTGGGCGTGGGGATTTCTTTTAGGGTAAAGCACAAATACACAAAACCATAACTGCACATGGATTGCGGCTACACATATATATGTAGTTTAATTTTTTATGTTATAATTTAATTATTTGGATTAAATTAATGTGAATTAGGTTCGTGTTAGCAGCTGTTTCCCCGGCAGTCGTCGTGCCCACTTTACTCAGTTTAAAAGAAAGAGGTTATGGTGTGGACAAAGGAATCCCAACAATTGTTATTGCGGCATCAAGTGTTGATGATATCTTGGCCATTTCTTTCTTTGGCGTCACTTTAGGATTTGCTCTATCTTCTTCTGAAGGGAGTCTGATTCATTCCCTGGCTCAAGGGCCCATTGAAATCATTTTGGGTATCGGATTTGGCACTCTTTTGGGTTTATTCTTGGGGCTTGTATTTTCTGAGAATGAGAAGGTGAGCAAATGAGCGGAAACTGCTATAATATTAATATGTATAAATATCGTAAAGCATATACATACAATATATTTATATATAGGCAATCATTTAATATTATGTGCGGTATTTACAGGAATGGCAGCATGCAATAATAGTTCGAACAATATTCCCCTTGGCCACTGGTATTATTGCCGTATTCGGTTCACAGTACATTAATTACCCGGGTGCAGGAGCTTTGGCTTGTCTCACGGCCGCTTTTGTTGCAGCCATACTTTGGAGGAAAAAAGGAGTACTTGCAGATGAAGTGAGAGTTTAGAAATTAGAAATTAAATTGGTCATATGTAGTACGTGTATTTTAAAATGATTGATTTTAATTTTGATATATAGGATGCTCTCTCTTGGAATTTCTCATTCCTCTGGTTTCTCTTCCAGCCTTTGCTTTTTGGATTGATAGGACGAGAAATTGATTTATTGTCACTGGATAAACGAATTCTTGGGCTGGGTCTCCTTTGTGTTTTCATTGCTTTGATGGTCCGTCTTTTGATTTCATATGTGGCTGTTGGAGGTGCTGGACTCACAACCAAGGAACGACTTTTTATAGCTGTCGCTTGGATTCCCAAAGCCACTGTTCAAGTAAGTCTTCAGTGTTCAATCGGATTATTTTACCAATAGACCAAAAAAAAGCGTAAACTCTGTGCTGATTAGGTTATACTTATATGACATTATACGTGTGTTTTCTATCTGTATAAATATATAGGCAGCAATAGGCCCAGTGGCTTACGATGCTGCTCGTTCTTTAGGTTCTGGAGAGGAGGCTGAGCGTTTGGGATTGGAAGTTCTCACCATTGCAGTTTTGACCATTTTAATCACTGCTCCCATTGGATCTGTCCTCTGTACAATTCTCGGGCCAAAACTCTTAACTAGAAAATCCACTGCCATTGTTACTGAGGAATAATTTATATTTTTGCTTATTGATTTTTGTACTATATTATTTAAATACCTTTATGGACGGGGAACTGAAACTATAATGCTGTTATACCATTATCTACTCCTTAAAATTAAGATATTTTATGAGCTTTGACTGCCTGCGGTACAAATATTTAAATTCCATATCTATATGAAATGATATGTACTTATTTAATTAGTATTTATACCTCTCATTTCCGGTGTGATTTGTGATCTGTGATCGTGAGTCTAGAATTTCTAGATCATGCCACAAACGCCCTGTGTTTAGTGCTCAATCCAGTTCCAACTTCACCAGCAAATGTAATCGAGTGAAAACGTTTGGAAATTGGAAATCTCATTAAAATATCGTTTTATGTAAACATCCTCGTTTATCTTCTCCACACTTTTACATATTTCATTGCACAATTGAGAACATCATGAATAATCCATACTTTTCATTCTTAATTAAAAATCTCATTTAAGTCATTTACCCCTCATTTAATTACTATTCATATTCGTGCAAAAGTTTTACTTTAAGCGTGTACTTATCAACGTACTTAATCTGGGCAATGACAATGAATTTTAATAGAAAAGGGAAACTGTATAGAGTCAAGGACAATATTTTCTTTTCAATTGTCAATAATTTGTTCGTATGTACAAAACATTGCTTATATGTATAGTTAAATGGATACAAATAGGAAGTTGGAAAATTACAAAGTGAAGGATGAGATTTGGGAAGGGAAGTGCATTAAGTGCATAAGGGAAGTCATCTCCAATATACTCACTGACTACTGATGACAAGTAAATACGGAATACGTAAATTGTTACGATAAGACGAAATCCCACCGACAAAATCCCTTATCTTTTGTGTCCCATTGAAAACTAGTGCACTCGAGCATATATGTATATATATGTATATTACGTACAAACAAGGCCTTATATCAAATATATCTAAATAACAAATGTGAGAGAGATGTGTCCCTGTGTGTGTATATATTTGAATCTGGACGTATATGAATGAAATGAAATGAAGGGAGAGAGAAAAGGGGGCTGTGTCGCGTGGCTGCTTGCCTTATCGGTGTCCTCACTCAAAAAGCTCATCGTTCAAAAATCAAAATCTTATTTGTGGTCACTCGCCGTGACATCAAATTTGCATTTAAATCTATTACAATATGCTCTCACTTTCATACTTGAAAAATCCCATTTTTTTTTATATCCAAAGCCTTCGTCTTTTTTTCCGCTGACTTTGTAATGACAATTTTTGTACAGCTAATAAAGTTGAACTTTAGGATTTTTTATAAAATATATATAAAGTTATGAATGTTCGGAGGGTGTGAGGAAAGGGAAAAGTTGATCAAGGCGGGGGGGAATGAAAAAGGCGTCACTATAGAAGACTACCAGATCAACCTCTTTTGACATGAGATGGATAAATCCCGGATAAAACAAGGAGGCTAAAATGTATGTACATATGTTTTTTTATGGTATGTGGGATGTGTGAATTGTGTGGATTGGGAGTGGAATGAAATTAAGTGCAGCCTCCGTCTGTGTGGTGACATTAAGATTTCAAACATTACGTGTTTATAATATTATGGATTTTGATATGTGAAGTTTGAGCACACTTATACTTATATAGTTTGAGAGCCAGAGAAAAGGAAAAAAGAAGGATTTTCGTTATCAGAGGGAAACAGACCAGAGAATGTACTCACAGTGTACGTGTACATAGAAGCAGTGCGAGTGTCAAACTCTCGAGTACGAACACACTGAACACAGAGAGAGTGATTTTGGTCCATTTCTCATCCTTCATTTTGTTCATTCACTCAAATCTTTGGATTTTGATAAATTCTATAGAAGAGACTCAAAACACAAGCAAAACAAAAGGACGATCCTCATCTGTCACTTTTGAACTGTCTGGACAATTGGAAAAACAAATAAAAAGGGCGACGACGCCACTCACACATTTTTGGTGGTGAAATACGGGAATCCATAGTGAGCTAGAAGTATAGCACGTTTTCACAATTTAGTCTTCCGAAAATTTTATATTAAAAAGGATCATTTACTTTTGCTGTTCAGTGTTCACACACGAAGTAGGTAATGATAATTCTCTATAGTTTTTAAGGTTTAAACGCTGGATTTACAATAGATACTCAAAAAATATAGGAAATTTTAAGGTTGAGAAAACTATAACAATAAGATTCTGTTGTTTAGCTATAGCTAAACAATAATATTAGCCATTAACCTATAATATGTATCGGTTTCATTTCAGTTAAAATTAGTCACAGTTTTGTGTAATTTGTATTTGTAGTATTTGTACGTGTATATACTTAATATTCTACAGTGCTCTCATGTCACTTCAATTCGTACCTAATCAAATAGTTTTTTGTTTTTTCTAGTATATACATACATATATTGTTGAGAATTTTCTCGTGCGTCTTTTATCTTTTTTTTAGTACATATTGACTTCTCGGCTTCGCTTTTTTTTCGTTAAAGACTTTTGTTTTTTATTGTTGAAATTAACATGAGATAAGCAAATAAATGAATTTCACTCGTCAAACTTTGACTGTCCAAGCATAAATAAATCCTTCCATGTCTACAGTGTTGACTTTGATTTGTCTAAAAATAGGAATTGTGTATATGTATACTGAGTAATTCGAATATAATGGAACTGTCGGGACCACCTAAATCTTTCCCTTATACCCAGTTTCCCTTAAATGTGACATAAGGGAATTCCCTTATGCGCTATATTGTGTGATATGTATATGCATATGTGTGCCAGTGTTATGGTGTAAATTGGGTATTACATTATAATTTCATATACATAACGGTGTAAATCTCTGATGATTTTTCACCCTCAGAAAAATAACACCGCGCGGTTTCATACTATGACGAAACCGTTTTGGTAGTATATAACTTTTGGTGATAAAATGCTACCGCGCGGTAAACATCTGCACATGAGCGATAATAAATTGCAACCAAATTCACAACCAAAAACGGTTACGTCATTTTTTGTTACCACAAGTTTTAGAGTGTATTTACATCATAAAAAATTAGATCTGTGAATATTTTAGTAAGTTAATCACACTGAAAAAAATCGTCACGTACTTTTCCACCTACGTTTTACTTGATTACGTATAACGTAAGATTTTACCTAAATCCCGTAAAGTTTTACGTGAATAATGTAAAGTTAACGTGATCATCACGTAAATTTCCAAGGATGTCTGAAATTTTAAAGTCAAATCATGTAAAGTTTTACATGGTCCATCACGTAAAACTTACGTGATTTCTTTCAGGTGGACGAATAATCAAATTCACGTAAAGTCTGCAATGAAATCACGTGAACTGTACGTTATTTTTGAGTACATAGGATTTTTTTCAGTGCATATAAATATAAAGTAGAAATAATTTAGGCTGAAAAATAATTTGTGATAGCTGGCTTTTTACAAAAAGCAGCCCTTTGTTTATCTTGGAAAAAACGTCCAAGATATTTCTACCCAACGTATTTTTAAACTTTAAATATTTTCCTTTATAAAACAGAGAATTCACCAACAGCTTGTTATTATAAAGCCAAAAACAAAATTCATGGAACGGATTTTGTAGATAAGAGCGCATTAGGCTTAGAGAGAAAGGTGAGTGACCAAGGGATGTCATGCATAATTTTATCTTGACCAGAACAATTCTGAGAAATTGAATTTATTTTGGATTTAAAAATCCACTTGCCGAGGATTTGTAAGGAGGAACAACAAAGAAGGCTCGAGTGCCACTAAACTGTGACGCGCCACCAACTGTGCGAGTAAGCACACACAAAATTCCCTTACATATGCGTCATACACCCAAAATACATACTAAAATGTGTCCCTTAAAGCCGGAATTCCCGTATCTGTGATTCCCTTACACCCGGAATATTTTACCATTGCCAGCATAGGCGGCCAACCAAAGTCCCAAAATATTTCCCTTGGAACCGGAATTCCCTAACACCCGGATCCCTTATGTACGAATTACTCAGTATATACATGATGTGGAGGGCAGAGCAAGTCGTCGCAGCTGCAAAGGAAAAGTGAAAAAGCTACACAAATATTTGATTTCTTCTGTGAAAGTGCTTGTTGAATTCTTACAAAGAGAATTAGTGGATTTTGTTTTGGATAATCAAAGGAAAAAAATCAAATCAGACACCACACATGGAATAAGAAATTAAAACTACACAACAAAAATAAAGACAAAAGTGTAGGATGTGAGAACTGAGATGTCATGTCCATTTTAGTACAAGAATCTAGATTAAAGTTAAATAGAACAAGAAAATAATTACAATTGTTTTCTTTTTTCTACAGAGGAAACCAAAGTATTCAAATCTTTGGGGTTTGCAAATAAATGAGAATGTACGAGGCCAAGAAAAACTCATTGTCATCATCGTCGTCTACAGCTATCCCAACACCGGTACAAGCGGACTTGTGTAGGAATAGAGACAGAGGTCGGGACAGTGAGTCTTCGTCCGACATGGAATTTGATGATACGGATGACTTGGACTCGGAAATATCTGTAGATGTGGACACGGAGTTTGATTTGACGAGTAGTGACCAAGAGAATCGGACATCCGTTCAAACCAAATCCTACTCATACTCCAATTCAAGTTCTTACAATTACAATCACTATGGTTCAGATGCTGAGAAAAATTCTCTGAATGATTCCGTAAGTCCATTGACACATTCTTGCAGGGAATGCTTTATATCTGTATGTACGATACTACAGACTGTATTCCTCTTTATCCATTACCAAAAAATTGTGAATTAATTTCAGGAAAAACTTGTTGGGTCTGAGGCGGAACAGGAATCCGAGTCAGATCCGAACGGAAATCGGAGTGATCACCCAAACACTTCCGACTGCAAAGACTCGTCCAAATGTTGGACCATCCAAACGATCAGTAATTCCCATGTGCAACATAATTTGAATAGTTCCACTACTACATTGTCCCTCATGGGTGTCACCACTAATGGTAATGGACATGGACATGGCCCAGGCTCGAGTAGAATTGGCCGTCTTCCCCGGAAAGTCTTTACAAATACACGAGAGCGTTGGCGTCAACAAAATGTGAGTGGAGCATTCTCAGAGCTTCGTCGTCTTGTGCCAACATATCCACCAGACCGGAAATTGTCCAAG
>JAIUND010003070.1:0-17934 GCA_034699125.1 Gisinianus flammeolus | reverse complement strand
TCTGGTCACAACAATGTTTTTCATTGTTGTTGCATGTACATGAGTATGTGTAATAATAATAAAATTAAATGAGCATGAGAATAATACGAAATTTGCACTATCGTTCATTCGATCGTTTCCTTTAGTTTACACGATCGGAATCGATAGGATACGATCGGACTGTGAACTTTGTTAACCGTCCCAAAGTCCGATAGATTTTTCCGATCTTTCGAACGATCGTCGACTATCCGATTCTTTTTGTACGGGTACACTCTACTGTCTCAATCAATCCACATCATGCACAGATAGTTCATGGATGTAGATGTAGGTGCATATATACAGATGTAAGTACGTGCGGCATTCTACAGTCATGTCTCTTACTTGGTGGTGAGTACAAATCATAGACTGTCGACAACATAGAAAATAAAATATAGATATAGATAGACAGTCCAGAAGTAGAATCAGAATCAGAACTCAGAAAAGATAAAGAACCAGACTTGGGATGAGAAAAGAGCGTGCAGAGAGAGAGAAAGAGAGACTGAGAGAGTGAGTGAGTGAGTGAGTTCAAGTTGTATGCCTTTGATTTTGCACAAAGAATGATAGAACAAAATAGGATAAAATATGAACAAAAGAGACTGTAATGAGGTTGGCAGAAATCAGGGAGCTATTGTCGTCTAATTCCAAAGCATTGTGGAAGTGAACTGCTGATGACTTCGTGTAAACCCCTCACTCATTATTACCCGCGATACGACACGAATCCAAAGAAAAAGACAAACGCCAACCTTACAGAAAATGAACAATCATCGTTGGAGTTGGAGTCCAGCATAGCAAGCAAGCAAGCATTTCTCTATCTTTTCCCATATACCATTTCTCCATTTCTTTTCTCTCTCTCTCTCTCTCTCTATCACTCACACTGCCTCTGCCTGCCGTCTCTTCTCTATGCACAGTCACAGTCACCCCCTTTGAACATTCCACCTTTTATTTATCATCATCATTATTATTATTATTGCACATATCTGTATTTTAAATGGGTGGAACTTGGTAAATAGAACATGGGCCAGAGAATATCCTCTCCATCCTGCCATCACACATACGATATACCAACACATGCATACTTGTATTTATAGTAATATTATCATTGTTCAACCAGCTAGAATTATGAGTGTACGTGTATGATTTAAAATCCATTATGTATTTATGATTCGTTAATTTTAATCCACAACTCATACACAAATATGCGCTACCTATGTGCATTTGTGTTTGTATGTGTATACTGGTAATTCTTTTATTCATTCATTCAATACTTTTGTTATTAAATTTCTACACCTCACATTCCTTCCTCCGTACAAAACTCCATTGTGCTTCCTTTATTTTATTTGTGAGTTGTTCCTTGCCGACGGAATGAGAAAGAAAGAGAGAGAGAGAAACGTGGCTCAACTCTTTATACTGTCAATGCATAATTTCGTGGAAAGCCGCTTATTTACTTGTTCAAACGGATGAAATTTTTTTAAATGCAAGAAATTACTGCTTTCTCCTTTTACAAAAATCAAATTTTATTTCCATATAAAACCACACACAAGAGAATTCTTCAGATTCCAAGTACGTTGAGGCTGAATTCAAAGTCAAAGCTAAAGCCAACGTGGAACTCTGAATACAGACGTACAAAATATATGTGTATTCTCTCTCTCTCTCTCTTTCTCTTTCTCTTTCGCTGTCGTAATAATAATGATGGAGTAATAATACTCATCGGTTCTCAAAAGACGAATAAAGAGAATATTGTACATTCAAGACTGTACACACAAACCCACGAAAAGAAATTATACCAATAAGAATAAGAATACAACACACAAAAAAACAGCTACAAAGCTCCCTCCGGTACATATGAAAACATATAAAGATGAAAAGAAAGAATTGGCACGAGAAAAATTTTCTGAATAAAATTTATTTCTATTTTCATCAAAGTAAATGTGTTTCTGTCATCACTGAGAATTTATTTTATTTTTGTCCGAAAAACTTTTTGCTTTGCCAAACACACACACACAAGATAAAATACTTCTTTGTATTAGCCTCCATCTTTTTGTAACTCATAATATTTTCCATCTCTCTATTCTCCATGCACAGCACAGAGGCAAGGAAACACACACAGACACAGACACAAACACACACACGGTGTACCACAGTAACTCATACGATTTATTGACATATCAGCATGAATAGATCAAAGGGAGGGAAATAGTGGGCGAGCTTTCACACAACTGTTTTCTTTAGCCATTTTTCCGGGTGTATGAAACTCTAGTTGTCCTCTCTCTCTACTGTCCCTTTTCTCTTGTGTCCGTTTTTTTGTGTGTCCATTCATTCCCCAGATGATCATGTGATGAGTAGGAAAATATGGATGAGTTCTTTGCTTGTTTTGCTAATTTCAGTGGACTCTTTTTTTCCTTTGCCATTGGCTTTATAGTTTTTTGGCTTTGGTAGTTCCGAGACGACTTCAAACTAAAAGTAGTCGATCCCTTTCATTACATTGTATATCATTTTCTCTCTCTCTCTCTCTCTCTCTCTCTCTCTCTCTCTCTCTCTCTCTCTCTCTCTCTCTCTATCATATATTACAAATAGTTGATGGAGACGACAGAAACAGAACAGAAACAAAGACGCAAGAGACGAGAAAGAGCGTAAGTATCCGTAGCTAAACTTTACAATGAGAAGGAGAGAGCTGGAACTAGAATGAAAATGAGAGAGAGAGAGAATGAGTCAAGACTTTTTTCTCCTTCGTTTTCCTCCGTATCTTTCCATCAACTTTCTATCCCCATGTGCGTGCGTGTATAAGTCGTGGAATTGAGCGTACATACAAAGTCATTATTGGATACTGCACATAAAATAAAAGCCTACAGTATAAAATTGTGAATGCTGGTTGGTGGAAAAAATACATACCTATGTTTTTGTGATTGTGCGCTCCTTTCCCTTCTCCTATGTGTATTAGACATTAGACTTTACCGCCGCGTGTGTGAATATGTGTGTGTGTGTGTGTACACTGTACAGAGTTACTCATTGAATTCTGTAAGGAAACTCGACTGAAGGCCAACTAGAACTCTCAAACTAGAAACAGAGAACGAGAGCTACAAAAAGAATAGACCAACTTGTACAAAAGAGAGAGAGTGAGCTTGGACCAAAAGTTAAAGTTTATCAAAAGAACACTGGATAAAGGAACGTCCGATAATTAGGTACCGTCTTTATACACGTTAGTGTGCATATGATATTGGTTCTTGAAAGTTCCATGTGTGCTTGAGAATTTTACAGTAACTCACCAATGTAACCATCAACATTTTCATGTTTTACTTTCTTCCAACTCCCACTGCATCCACATCAGTACTTACATATGGATTAACTGTTGGCTGTATACATGCGATATACTATTTACTTGTAAATGTGTAAGTACATAATGTAAATCCAAAAAACCATGGAATTTTCACATATTCTTGAGACGTCTCCTGTGTATAGAATAGACGAATTCAAGAAAACTTTTGTGTGGATCCTGTACATTTACTATTTAAGTAAAAAGCTTCAGAAGAGTGTGCTTGAAGTTACAATTTGTACTATCAGACACAATTAGACAAATACAGAAAGCGAGAGAGAGAAAGAGAGACTTGAGAACTAAAGAGAGGGAGAGAAATTATACAATTCAGTTACAGGTCTTTATTGACATGAAGAAAAAAACTTCATTTCAACTAATTGAGGGAGAAAAGTGAAACCTCTTTGCTCTTCGCTTTGATTTTATTCCATTCAAAGATGCTGCTCATGTCTACCCCCGGAAAAGTTACAATGATGTGGAAAGAAAATTTTCCTAATCTCCAACTTTATACAAAGGAATTGAAGGGGTTTCAAGATAAGTTTGTGCTTCATCTGTTTAGCCAGGAAAGAAGGAAAATATGTACATTTTTTTTAATTTTATGCATTTACCGTCCGTTAATAACAAATATCGCTTACCACCAAAAGCATATATGTATTTATATTTATGTTGATGTTGGGACATTGAAGGTCGTTGAAGATTTACGTACAAATTGCAAGCGGTTTGCATATATCTTTCTGTGATGTTGTGTTGTGTGGTGAGACAGATTTTTTTATAGAGGGAATATAAAATGGAAATGCATTTCATTGGGAATCTGGACGAACAAATAGATTTGTCAACTTGTATTTATTTAGGAAAATGGAATAAGTGAGTAATCATATGATTAATTCATAGGATTTTATGGTAGGGGAGTTTTGGAGTAAATGGCTTAACGTGTGGCTCCTGCTCCTCGTTGTCGGTGATGACTCTGTCGAGTATGCACTCGTATGCACTTCCGTACATATACCTAGGTACAATACATATCGTAGAGTTGGTGGGGGCTCAGATATGAGATTTACTCAACTGACTACAGACATATAGTCACTAGTCATATATAGTTACTGTTGCAGTTGCAGCCGGAGTGCAAAATACAACAAAGTTAAAGGATTTCATTTCTCTACGACTACTGCTGCTCCTACTGCTGCTCCTGGTCTCGTCACAAATTATCACAGTACGGAAATTACATAACCATCATCAGAAGGATAAAAATGAGATCAATAATCTCCCCCTGTGAGTCTTGAGTTGGCTCTTCTTGGTTGACAAAGTGATTGCAATTGCCAGGGCATATACGGATTGTGTTTGTGACGCCAAGAGATGCGAGGTGAATGCGGGTCTGACGTTTCTCATTCTTTCCCTAGTCGACTAATTCCGTCATTCCTATCACAATGATATGAAGGAGTGAAAAATTATCCGTAATTTTTTTCTTTCTCTATTTCTTCCTCTCTTCCTCTCTCTCTCTCTCTCTCTCTCAGTCGACGCTATCAAATCTGGGCTTCTCTTTCTTTCCTTCACTCTTCGTTCGGAGCAACTTAAATCACAGCGTACGAAAACCAACTCCAAGTCACACCAACCATGTAGGTAAATTTTCATATAAATATAGGTATACATATATATACAATATGTCAATGTGTACTGGACTAGTAAGGTAGAAAGTCTGTATATCTGTATAGGGAATGATTGCTTAAGGTCCTTTCACAGAGTGACAGATTGGCATAGACATAACGTGCATGGGCATGGGCTGGCATGTCATGTCTAATATACAGAGCCAGGATAAAACATGTCTACGGTTTCAGTTGTATTGTCCTCAAGCACCCAACAGGTTACAATGGATTCTGGCATTATATGCCTGGGAAAGGGCTTCAATCATTCACTCTCCAACCTTTTTTTTCCCTTCTTTCTATATATATTCTCTTCCCTTCGCGCAAAACCCCCATTGTCATTCTGGTCTACATTAAACTTCTTGCTTTTTATCCCTTCCTACATTTTTTTTTCTTCTCCTTTTTGCTTACACATATACACAATACACAGTCTCATCACATCTTTTATCAGGCAAACTTGTCCAGTACACAGAAACCCTTTGTAAATAAATCCCTGTTATTTTTTTTTCATACTTCCCTTTCCTATGTAGAGAATCCCTCCCCAAAAAAATTGTTTGCATCTAGAAATCGAGACCAGACAGTTCATCGGAATTCTGCATGTTGCAATAAATAAATAGAATATTAAATGTCTTCAGTTTATAGAATATAAAATCCAGATCCAAATGGAAATTTTAATAGTCACATGAACAAAAAATATATCATATCTTCCCGATTTATATTGTAAATGTGTCAAATGTCTCTGGACCACTTTCTGAAATATAATACAGGGGTAAGTAAAAAAAAAAATTGTACATTTTCGTATGAGATAAGCCGCGGCTAAATAAGATTTCCACTAATGTATAATAATGTATACTGGAGGGGGGGGGAAGCTATAAAAATCTGATTGAGCTAGGTAAATGCGCAATAGAGAAGGGAGAGAAAAAGGGAAAAGACTTGAGTATGAATAGACAATGAAAGACCAGAACTCTCCTCTAGTTCTCTGATCTTTTGTCAATGTCTTTGCATCTCTTTTAAGGATTCTGTTTTTATGTTGCTACTCCTACAACCAAAGAAATTCTTGTATATATGTATATATAATATACGCATGGAGAAAAAGAAATCCTTTGTGACACAATATTCCATTGTGTATTACTGCTCAGTTGTATTTTCATTTTCATATACACACACACACGTTCTCCGATTCCAATTTATCGCACTTATCATTAAACGCCCACATTACTTATTTCCTTCCTTTTTTTTACTCCTTTAATTTCAAGCCTTGAGCCGGTGGTACATGGAGAGATTGAAAAAAAATGTACAAATCAGTCTCAACTTGTGTACTATCGCTCATGTAATACAAATACACAGTACAGAACGACTCATTTGAATCTATATATGCACATTGTACAAGGTTTTGAATTTCATTCGGGGGGAAGGGAAACAAACTCCAACGCTTGGTTGACTATTCCGTTACCTCAGAGACAATACGACCAAGATCCCCGATAAAATTTTATGATTGCCTTGAAATAACAATGAAACTTTGGGTTTTTTATACTCGTAGACTCTGTGGACAAAAACAAATCGTTGGTATAGGTACTTCTTACACAAATGCCTATACTCAAGTACAATACAATGCATATATTTATTTGGGAAGTTTAAGACTTGGGTATGTATAGTGGATTATTAAACCAAACTAAATTCAAATTTCTTGATCCTTTCTGAATGTTATGGCAAGTTGTGATTGTGATGAGTATTTTATTAATAAAAAGGGGGATTCAAAATTCCAAAGTTTAAATTAGTTAGCATGGACGGATTGTGAGTATTTTGAGAGTGTACATAGGGAAATCCTTCTTGGAATAAAAGCATGGGTGAAATTTCAGTTAAAGAGAGTAATCAAAAAGTTTGTTTGGAAAGTGTCATACATAATACGATAAACTAATTGTTTATGTACGTTTGCACTTCCCTTCGTCCTCCTCCTCGTCCTTCTCCTCCTTTCTCGCACCTGGATACAGAGTTTTAAAATGTCTCCTCACTCAAACCGAAACTGAGATTCTCGGGATTTTCGGCGTTTGTACACTGGAAAAGATAGTGAGGGTTATCTAAATCTCCGTGTAGTCGTGGAGATAGTGACATGGTGTGGATAAAATCCGTGTCGAGAATGAGAGAGAGAGAGAGAGAGAGAGAGAGGGAGAGAGAGAGTCGGAGAAATTTTAGAGTTCAAGTTGAAGTCTGTATGTACACATATGTAAATACTCGTAATTTGTATGGGAAAGTAAATGAGGACTGTGATCACTGTATTTGCAGTGTACGGAGCGGCCTTTTATCAGTAGGCAGTAACCGTATGATCAACAGATTGAAAGGACGACGGATGATATGCATGGACGTGAATGTACATGTACATGGACTCGTTAAACTTGGCTAGTGGAGTGGCGGCGAGAGACACTTTCCACTCACATACAGTATAGCGAAACATTTAAAGTCACCGGAGTTTATCATACCCACAAAATACTAGAGAGAGAAAAGTGAAACTCTCTCTCTCTCTCTCTTTCTCAAGTTACTCAACTGAATCCGCTAAAATACTCCAACTGAAATTGCGAAAACCAAAGAAACGTTTTTTATAAGCACAGCTGTGAAGTCCTTCATATTCTATTCAATGGACAATATGAACCATGAAAAACATAAACTCACAAACATTGAGTTTTATGTTTTATTGTTTTTCAAACACCATTTTAAAAATTTCTGTATTTCATCTCTCGGAGAGCAAGTGTGTACGGAAACTCGGGGGGTTATAAATTTGGAAACGTACAAAAGTTTGACATTTCCAAGTTTACTGTTAAAACAAAAATCATTTGTGTACATACCCATAGACACAGTATTACACAGTACATAGCACATACCCATAGACACACACACACAAACCATACACACAAAAAAATTCAGAAATATTTTCCCCGTTATTCGTTATTGTATCTTGTACATAACTCACACGCTCTGGTGAGCCTTCCGTTCAAAGAGAGTCAAGTTGTTTTCTTGATTTATCAGTGTGCCAAGTATTACTTATAATGAAATATGTGCAAGGTTCATTCGTAAAATTTGGTAGTTGGATCTAAAGGCGGAGAGAGAAAAAAAACTCCAATGTATACACAGAAGAGCACAGAAGACAGACACACATGAAATGTAAATGTCTAGATATATTCTATATTGAATCATAGAGAAGAACATCATCGACTACAGTTTGATACAAAAATTACTGTTATAATAACATGGATATTGTGAGAAAAGATAAAAAGAAAAAAAAATGTGTAAAACCCATGCACTTGGATGAATTCATGTTGTTCCAAATAAACTATAGACGACTATGAAGTTATGGCGTATACGGGAGAGAAATTGTGTGGTGGTGGTGGTGAATACTGAAAAGAGATACTCCGTATCTCTACATGTATCTCTACCTACACTATATACAAAGGAAACACATCGTTTAACTTTGAAACAGACTCATATCTATCTGTATACTGTCTACTCGCGTGTAGTTTTTACACCACCTTTATCCAGTATGAATTTGTGATTGTACAGTAAGTGTAAGTGTATCGTCTATAGAGAAAGAGAGAGAGAGAGAGATATGAGAGATGAGAGGTGAAGAAAAAAGTGGTAAAAACCGACAAGCACAGGAAGTGCTGATGGTTGTTATTATCCATCGCTCATAATTTTTAACGAGGCTCTTTTAAACACCAATGGAATATATCGTGTACAGTCAGAAGGCACAAGTCAAGTTTTGTCTTCGTCATTACAAACTACAATACTTGACGTTCATCAAAGTTCCCGAGTGATATCTGCAATAGCGGAAATAAAACCAAAAAAAAAGACAACTTTACGGCACTTTCAAAAAAATATAAAAATCTGAGTGAAAACTCACAAGTCTTTACTCTCAAACGATATGTATATGAGAGTGGAAAATTAATAAGTCAAAATTCCAAATGTAAACTTTCATAAACAATCACACACCCATATCTTACATTCTCAATTCACATTCAAATTTAAAATTCAAAATCTAGAATCCAGAGCACACAAACAAAACTTCTTCTGTACTCAGCTCCTCCGTGTGCATATGCATTTGTGTAATAATAGGTATGCATGTAGATTGATGTCGTGTACATGTCATGTAAACGGAAGCCATTGATATGATGTACAGGGAATATATGTATGTACAGATACTTACACACACATACATTTTGAGCATCAAAGAATGGGGAATAGAAGCTGACTCATCTATTTTATTCCACCATCTATTTCATCTCCATCTCCAAGTTTTTTTTATTTTTATGCAAACGAGAAATGCAGAAAGGAAGACAGAGGGAGAGAGAGAGAGAGAGAGAAAGAGGATGTGAAACTATAGCATAAGCTTTGAAAATAAACTCTCTTGCGTGTGTTCAAAACAGGAAATGTGTAATTTCAATTAGGTATCCCCACAATTTTTTTTCTTGGACAATTGCCATATTCGTCTTTTTCCCATTCTGTACTTTCAACATTGTGTAAACTCACACACACACGATCACAAGTAAAAGAAATTGCACTTTCTGACTTTCAAATCCAACTTATTCTCTTATTTTCCTCCCTTTACTTTATTTTAAAGACTTTTTTTTTGTTATATTTCCAGAATTTGCCTTTGGTTATTATCCCAAGTACTTTACTTTCATACTATGTACATATTTGAATGCTTATGTCGGCTAAAAGGAAACAACACATGCACACTTTTCCATTTTCTTTATCTGTATTCGGTATCTCTATAGGATTCATCAGCATTTTCGTTATCGTTGTTATAATGATTAAAGATGACTATAAATATAGAAATGATGATACTATTCTACAAGAAGATTGTCAAGAGTCAAGGTAAAAACATACAAAATATACAGTCTATATTCAGAGGGAAATCAGAACTGTATTCATTCATACATATAGTTGATATTTCTTTGCGTGCCAAAGGAACGTGGAGACATAGAAAATTAGAGAGAGAAAGAGAATTTAGGGAATCCATTAAATAAATGGAGAGTTACTGAGGAAAGAAATGAGAAATGTCTAGAAAGAAGCAAGGAAATAAGAGAATGTTAAAGTTGATGTTCGAGTCGAAGATGACATAAAATCAGATTCGCTTAAAATCAGATTTGATGATACAAGTGAATTTTCCTACATCTTATGTCAAGGATGATGGAATTGAGAGTGCTTTACTCTGTCCTCTCTCTCTCTCTCTTTCTCTCTTCAGTTTTATTTTATTTTTTTGGGGGGTAGCTTTGATGAACAACAACTCAGATTTAAATGTACATGGTCTCCAGTTATCTAGAATCTGGAATCTGGAAGCTTAAATAGAGAATGAGGATGTTGAGTTGACTCAAAATAAATGTATTCATGACTCTTTCTCTTTCTGTGTATGTGTGTCTGTGTTGATATGTGTTTGTGTCTAGTGTCTAGTTCATGAGTATACACGAATGAAAAACATAGTAGGGAGATGCATGCATTAGATGCGCAAACAATAGGAGAAAGTACACAAAATGAGATCAAAAAAGTGAATGTTTCTCTGGATATTTTTGATGTTTTATTGTTGAGCAAACAGAGATCTCCGTTTGTCATTCTCGTCAAGTCAAAGTCACTAATTATTCGGAACAACCTGAAACTTTCTGTTCTACACAACTTCAAAGAGAAATCTTCTATTTATTCTCTTTTCCCATTCCATTCTCTTCCTCTCTCTCTCTCTCTCTCTCTCTCTCTCGCTCTCTCTCTCTCTATCTATCTATCTATTTATTCCTTTCACTATACCATATCTAATCCCCTGATAAATGTTTCTTCTATATTCTATACCCCTTTCCTGCCTGCCTTCCCAACTATGTATACATACTTCTCTGTCCTGTATGGATATCCCCACACACACTCGATCACCCCCTATCCATTCATATATAAATGTATATATTTATATATGTAGGTATACTTATATATATATGCACTCCCATTGAATAACTCAAAGTCAGTTAACTCAAATCTATACATATACACCACACACAATCTATAGACTTGTATCGTATACGGAAAAAACATGAGGAGATCTCTCTACCCACTCACGTACGAATATTATATACATTTGCTACATTGTAATCATAATATTGTGTGTAAGGTTCTCTTTCTCTCTCTCTCTGTTCTCCAACTCTTTGTAGAAAGAGAATCCATTCGAGTTGTTCCATTTATTCAACAGTCAACCCTTTTCTCTCTTCTCAGCAAATACGCAATTAATCTGAAAACAATCCATCACAGATAGAAAACAGGATTTAACTATTTCAAAGCAACTATATGACTTTTACCAGATTTCCTCTCGTTCTCTGTCACTTCTTCTTCCTCTCTCATTCTCATTTATAATCAAATCTAGCTATATGTGTAGAATGGACTTTAAAATATGTATAAATGTACAGAAATCACTCAGCCGTGACCTTGCATTAAATTCTCATACAAAATACTACTTACAAAATTATGTAGGTATATAATACGTAAACTCTTGTCTTTACTATACATTTCTCAGAGAATAGATGCCGAATTAGAAAATACTGCCATGATCGTGATCGTTTGAAATTCTCACATCCCAATAAGAAGTCAATTCCCATTGTCTTTTTTCTTTGCCTGTATTTTATTTTCAATTATTGACGACAAAACTTGTCTAGCATAAAATTAAGTTCTTTGTGTCGTATTTAGGTGTGTTTTACTTTTACAATGTGTAAGACTTTACAAAACCAGACAATTTGTATTGATTTATATCGGTAAAAGAGTGTAGATGAAATATCAATGAAGTGGAAACCTTGACAAGTTTAAAGTATGTGAAATACAAATTACAAATGAGAAACATTTTAATCAGTATAATAAAAAAAAGTGTTTAGTATTTGTAAGCTGTTGTGTCTTATGGTGGAAATTCCTACCTCAATTTTAGCATGCTAGCAATGCGGTAAATGCGAATCATTCCAGTCATTTGACACTAGGAACAAGAAAGGTATTTTTCGTATGATGAAGATGGGCTTGTAGTTGCAGGTGGGATGAAACATTTGTACTTACATATTAGGATTATAATATGCTGTGAGTAACTCGTGGATTGTGATTATCAATGAGGATGAGAATCCCTCTCCTGCGGTAGATCCATCCATTAATCAATAGTAAACACCTCCTCACAGCTCTTTAAATAGCCTCACACTAAACTGAATGCACATATTCACTCTAGGTTTATCCAACCGAATTTCCTTTCATATCATCATTCAAGTATATACGACTCACCTGCAATTAACGACTAAATATTTGTCGCATCGTATCGTATGAGCAATAGATTCATTAGAATTCACGCAGATTTTTGTAATGAGCTCTCTTTACGCATTCCACACGTGCGACAACAAATACAGATACATCTGTGTATAACTGAACATAAATAGCGTGCAATGGTGCATTTATTTCCTGAATTGTTTCCCGATTTCAAGCAACAAAAAATGCATATGTTCTGACGTGAGTTCTTGAGGTTTGTTTTCTTTATGTCAATAAAATTGCTCAAAGTTCTTAAATGAGGCCCAAGCTGAATACTAAACAGATAGTCAGTGAGAGAGGAACAAAAGACTGGAGATATTATTTATCCGTTTGCTTTATTTCGTGCATACATGGTATGTGCCATTGCCCATTGCTAGTGGGTATTGGTATTTTCCGTATTGGCTTTGGCTTTGGGCGCACAAAAGAAAAGGCGAGTTTGAATTTCATCTGCATCTGTCTTTGATTGTTTTAAACTGCGTCCCTGTCAATTGTGCTGTGAGGATGAGAAATGAATTTTATTATCCTCTGAGTTATTGTGGAAATAATGAGGAGAAAAAATTGTGTGTACATCTCTGTAAATCGGAGATACTGAAGAACTGTCTTATAATGTGTTTGTATTTCTCATTGTACGTAGAATGAATATCTTTGAATTTCTTTTTGTCACTTGCAAAGGACGTTGAGAGTTGGGACCGTGTCAGTGAGAGAGAGAGAGAGAAGGAAAAAAAGAAGCGACCCATTCTAAAATTCTAAACAATGTGAATGTAAGCCAAGTGTTCTAATATATATGGTACCAAGAGAAGAATCAACATTGGCATCAAACTCCAAGTGAGAAAGCATTGGCAGTGAATTGACACTCATTCTATGTCCGTCCAGCTGCTAATAAAATGAAAATATTATACTATTAAGAGTATTATTATTATTGCTATTATTATGTGCGCTCAGTGTACAAACACAAGGAGAGATGGAGAAAAAATATATAAGAAATAAAAATTAAACCGTTGAAAAGATGAACAGAGAGAGAGAGAGAGAGACTGAAATTGAAATGATAAGAAAAGGGAAAAAATGGACAAGAAGAAGAAGAAGACGACGAAGAGAGTCTTCGTCTTCGTCTTACATTTGTCACCCCGACTATTAATAATAAACGAGAATGAAAATGAAGAAGGGACTTTGGTTTGGATTCAAACAATAGAGGAAACTCACAGAGAGCTCTCAGTCAAACCAGCCAATGCAATGCAATGCAATGGTTTGGTTTGGTTCTGTATTTTGGATTTCTATACACTTGCACCATACAAAGTCCATTGTGGACACTATGGAATGTGGTTTACCGAGCGGCTACTACCCAAAGTATTTCCCCCATATCTCTTTATGTGTGTGTATTTTTACTATCGACATCGACTGCTCATTGCAACACCACCATCATCATCATCTTCATCATTCCCACCTCCTCATCTTAAGTCATAAGTAGCAAGACAACACATATATTCATGTATCGTGGATATAGATATAGAATCTCAATAGACCTATGCAAATATATAGTTGGATGGGAATTCTCCTCAGATCTTTAAGATCCTCACTTACTCACTTATCAAGTACAATAATTATTATCAAGTATAAGGATGGATAAGTTGAATGCACAAGTCACATCAAAAGACGGCATGGTATTTTACATATATGTACGGACTTGGTATACTTACATATAGTCAGTTTCCTTTTGTCAATTATTAAATATAAAATGCTCACACTCACACCTGTGCTTGCCTAATCGCTATTCACTAATGGAAGCAAATATTACAACATGATGATTTTCTCAAGTCACAATATCTCTACCGTGTGTATCAAGGGAGATTTTTTACAAAGAGTCTATATTATACTATATACTGTGTACGTGTACAAGCAGCCAGAGTGAAAAAGACTTTTCTCAATTGTGCATTGTTCGAATTCACATTCAAATTGTATGTATACATTTTAATTATTCTTGGTTCAGTTGATTTGAATTCTTTTGCTTTTGCGCTTTGGAATTTCTATTATTGAATGTAATATCTACATCTGTATTCTATATACACATGGAGAAGAATAAATGGAAGGATTTCAAAGAATTTCAGGGAATTATCACTGTTGTTTTGTTACCGTCGTCGTTGTCGTCATTATTCCCTTGTACATACTTTGTATACACAATACAGAACACAAATACATACTAAATTTCATCCAGTGTTCATTAGTTTCTTCATACAGATTCTCCCTTGAAATTTCTAGCTAGCAGGAATCACAATCCGAAAGGAAAAGGAATGGTAAGATATAAGAGCAAAATTTTAACTTTCATGAACTGAATGGTAAAAGAAATGCAACTTATTGTTTAATTTTAATTGGCGCGAGGAAGAAGAAGCAAGTTCTGCAACATCATCCCCATTAGCTGACAATGATTTCTAGATTAAAAAAAATGGGAATTGATGTAAACATGAGACAATTTGGAGCCAACGGAATATCACACTTGATGGTTAGTTTGATTGGACAAATGTTATAATAAAAGTATGAGTGTGAAGTATGTAGTTGCACTTTTTTGTGGATAAAAACCTTGAAATTTCGGTTAAGTCTCTCGAAATGAATTTAGCTCTAGAATATTTTTATATAGATTATAAAGAAATTTTAGTTATGCAATACATATAGTATAAGCGAGTTCATATGTATGTAAGACAAAGCTTATCAGAGGGAGAGAGAGAGCGAGAGATTGTACATCGAGAGGAGTTCTTGGGGTTAAGTTGCTCTGTGGTGCTTTTGTGAAGGTTCTACAATTGAAGAAGAAAAGATGCTCACTGGACAATGGACGACAAAGGGAATTATTTGATTAAAAGGGTTACAAGGAGAAGGAGAAGAAGGGTTCTGTTCTGTTTGCTTTCATTACGACATCCACTTGATATCGTTATCGCACATTGTGTCCTTAATAGATTCCATTGTAATCCTATCCGCTACCATATCCCGTCCGTCCTTTTCTTCCACCAATCTACTCCCCATCATGTACGTTTTTCATGGTGAACAAACTATGTAGTCATAAGAACAAACCTCCACTCAAATACAACCTATGTACATACAGATTACAGATATATCGTCTATACTCTACAATTCTACATGCACTCACTTGAATGTACAATATATATCATATGACAAAAAGTATCCCAGTTCTTTCTTTCTTTCTTCTTTCTCTATTCCACCTTCTTCCGACCATATAATATCTGTACACTAAGAGACACACCAACTAAAAACCAATCTGTATAATATAAAAACCGAAATCCTCACAGCTGCCATCAACTTGTATTTAAAAAAGCAATTGATATACATACACAAACATAGGAAACTTGTGCACATGTATCCAAAATGAGTATAGTTATCGTACAGTTGTTCCATTATTGAAAGCATCAGTCTGTAATAATATCTTTCAGCTCCCAAATAAAAATATGTAAAAATCCACAAAAGTTCTTCAAATTCAGATACTACAGCGAGAGACGGAATCACATGTGATTCACGTTTTTTTGATAGTCCCTTTCTCTCTCTCTCTCTCTCTTTCTGGTACATGCATGGTCATCTTCATTCGAGCTCAGGTTGAGAGAGATTGAGTCATTCAAAAAAAAAAGTTTCCTCGTCATTTATTATCATGTCAAGAAGTTTTTTTTTATATACTTTGTCAAGTTTTTCCAATCCTCCTCACACTCTGTACTGACACTCACGGCAACAATATGTCTACCTACTTTAATTGTCCTACTCTGGTTGTGTTAGTACACAACATTTGAGCTGCCCATCCTCACACCTTACAAATCACTTTCCTTTTCTCCGTATCCAAATACACATTTAAATTTACATTTGAAATCACACTCACCATTCTCACCTCTCATCTCATACATATACAAGCACAAATGAATACGAATAATTAATGATTTTTCTTCGTTTCCTTTTGTCCTTTTCATTCCCCGAAAATCAATTGTCATCACAATACGAGTGGATTTTTTTGTTGGTTATGGATAAAATATATTCTTGACTTTACTTTACACAAAAATTCTAATCGTAAGAGGAGAGAAAAAAAATCCCTTGTTGAAATATATTTCTCTAATACCTAATTGTCATTAATCTTTTCTTGCTTATTATGACTCTAATCTGAACTTGTGACGTTTCCCTGCTTTTATAACACATAAATTTGAGCTGTAATTCATTGTAGGTGTGTAGAAATATCTGTATTTGTAGAAAAATGGGAAATTATATATACTTATGAGCACGGAGAAAATTCAAAAATATTTTGTAGAGGAAATAAGAAGTGGGGGAGAGCAGGTCGTTTTGAAAATACACACACACAGGGATAATTCACATAATTGTATCATCGCTTGATTATCACGCTCATTGCTCATTGCATAAAAATGTTTGGGAATGATGGAAATATAGGTGAGATGTAATTTATTATCGTTTATTCTTACGAACCATGAAATTTCCCCCTTTGAGAGATAGTCCTCAAGTGTGAGGAACTGCGTACTGATCGTGAGGAAGGCAAAAAAAGTGCATGGATATTTATGCATGTATGCGTTCTCTCTTTAAGATGTGAATGCATGCACACGCTTGTGTAACTTAAAAAATCTATAATGGCTTTCACAGTGGTGTACAACAATGAATATGTCAGTTATTGTTTATTTAAAATACAAGGATTTTCGTACATGAAATTATGATTTCAAAACGATTTGTGTTATACGTTATACAAAATGATGAAACATTTCCCTGTGTGTGCTATACTCAGAACAAAAAGTAATCCAGAGCAGACGTTTTCCCTTGACACAAGAGTCTTATCTGTATGTATCGTACAATGTACAATGCACAGAGTGCACGCAACCGGAGAGAGAGAGAGAGTAGGAGAATTTTTGTTTATGAAAAATATTTTATGAGTAATGCCAGAGAATGTACAGAGCGTTACCTTTAAAAAGTAATGTATGCGAAAAAAGTGAAACATGTGCATATAATCAAAACATAGAATCTATATTCATGCCCTGCTGCTTTGTTTTAGTCATAAAATCTTAGCAATCGAGAGAAGAACAAGAAGTCCTTGTTTTTTTTTTACTTTTTCTCTTCTTCTTCATCTTCTTTCTTTTCCTTTTTCTTGGTCGTCGTCGTCGTCTTTACCTTCTATCCCAATCCAAGGTTTTTCTAATAAAACATTCTACTTTAGTACAGATAAACGTTCCCTTCAAAAAATTTACTAGACATTTGAAAAAAAGAAATGGATTTACAGAAAAGCAGAACAGTGAAACAACCATAATATAAAATGTACAAGTAAACTGTTACGAGAATAGATTTTTCCTTTTTGCACACAATTTTGTGCCTGTGTGTGTGTTTTGAAACAATTCTGGTGCCAGGAGCACAAGTATAATCCCTGTATATCATTAGTTACAGATTGAAAATACCATCTAATGCTCCCATATTATCATGTCGAACGAATAGTTTTGTAACTTTTGTGAGTGATAAAAAAAAATTACACTCTGAGCATTTGAGCGAGAAAAAAAAAACGTTTATACCTACCCGGATACACATTACACAGACACTACATACAGACTCCACACACATTACACACACACTACATACAGACTCCACACACATTACACACACACTACATACAGACTCCACACACATTACACACACACTACATAC